>PIJE02003225.1:0-12500 GCA_002895965.2 Coryphaenoides rupestris | reverse complement strand
AGAACCATCAGAATAATGCAAGAATAACCCTGAAAATACAGACACACACACACACACACACACACACACACACACACACACACACACACACACACACACACACACACACACACACACACACAATGGCACATTTGTATGAGGTGATGGTGATGATGATGCAGGTGATGTTGATGAAGGCTTCTGTGTGAATGGAACAAGAAAGTTTATTTTCTAGATTAAAATAAAAATGATTAATTAATATTGACCTCCTCATGGTCATCTTTACCCCGATCCAAACTCCACACATTGATACTGCATTATTCATATGGTTTTAGAAATCTGTTTAAATGTCCATTTAATGAGATGTTGTCTTCTTTGGATTTCTTCCGAAGTAACACACACACAAGCCAATGTTGTTACATGGCTGTGTGTGTGTGTGTGTGTGTGAGAGAGAGAGAAAGAGAGAGAGTGTGTGATGTGTGTGTTATAAAATCTATTCAACCTTTTTAGATAATGTGCAAGAAAAATACACAAACCGTGACATTTAGACCTGGTGAAAGAAGTACATAAGGTCACAGCGTTGGTCTTGTGAACAAACACACATCATCGGGGGAGAGACGAAACACACAAAATATGTTTCTCTTTGATTTACACAAGATAAATGTTAATATTGCTCTTTTCTTCTCTCAACGGAGTGTTTTTTTGGGGCGTGATTTTTTTCAGCACAGAAACACTGACCTTTCAATATCCCCCAGCCTTTGGTAACAGACAACTGGAGGCGTCATCGGCCCCCATATCACCATCAAGCGGCTGCAAACTTAGTTAAAGAGACGACACTTAGTTAAAGAGACGCCACTTAGTTAAGGAGACCCTGCTGGCCACTAATTGAACCAATATCCAGAGAGACCACAAGGCTGCTCGATGGTGCCATCTAGTGGCGCCGGGCGGAAGGACCGCGACTCCCTCTCTATTTGCGTTCATATGATTGCTTTGTCGGCTCATCTCACTGCAATTATAAAGAGTAGCTTTAAAACACTCATTCATTAACTCAGTTGTGAATAGATGGATTAATTCTAAACAAACATGAGAGATGGTTTAGCAGAGAGTAGATCCAGAGGTGCTGCATCTGGGAGACTTTTATCTGCACACACACATGTACTTCATCTTTTAATTAATTAATCTTTTAATTAGCACCGATAGATCGTGTTGAGTCTGATGCACAGATCTCCTCGTTGCTTGTTACTTTTAATCATAATTTGGTCAGTTTCAGAGTGAGAGTGTGACGACATGGGACTGAGAGACAGGCTGAGTGTGTGTGTGTGTGTGTGTGTGTGTGTGTGTGTGTGTGTGTGTTGTTGTTGAGTTTGTACCAAAACTGACTGTTGGTACAAACTCAAACTCAAACTCAAACTCAAACTCAAACTCAAACTCAAACTCAACTGAAGATTTCCTCCACAAAAGGAGAAAATGAGAATCGTGTTGCAAGCCAGCAGATGGATCATTAATCATCTCTGCTGCAGCACAATGAATCTCAGCCATCAAACCCTCAGAGCAGGAATACTAAATATCTTTCTATATCATTACTTTACCTAGTAGATGCTCACAACATCCTTCTGCATCTGTTCTATTTTATTGAATTTATTTGATGTGTTGCCAATAACTGTTAACTTTAAAAAGAAAGCCTAATCCTGGTATTTCTTATTGCCCATGCGTGGCGTTCTTTTACAATAAATGAAAACAGGCTGAATCAGCTGTGGGCCAATAAGGGCCATAGTTCTCAATATAACATCATGTCATATCATTCAATTCAGCTTGCATTAATGGCTCTAAATGTATATATAAAAAGCATCTCTCTGTCTCCATACGTGTATAAAATATTATATTATTATAAGATCACAGGAGATTGCATTGTTGCTCAGAACACACACACACACACACACACACACACACACACACACACATCACATCCACTAAATCCTTCACCACAAAACTAGATTTGAAAGGAAGTCAGTGATTCAGAGCCTCTTTTTTTCAGAACAGCCTAATCAGAGAGATACGAGTAAAGTGCATGTAATACTTTAGAGATTTAATGCAGTTTTTAATTGGATAGAGGCCCATTATTTTTCAATACAGAAGGGGCAGTGAGGCACATAAAGCTCTTGAATATTTTTGCAAATCGTGTTCAACAGCATAATGATTAAGCATGCCACTAAATTTGCTTCACAAAATGAAAAGCAAACTTCATGCAAGGCGTAATTTAATTGTTTCTCTTCACATTTTTCTGCCTCCCATTGTGGAAGCTCAACGTTTGTGCTTCTCGTCTGAGCTGAGATGCAGTGAGGCTGCAGAGATCTCTTTTATTTCTTTATTTATTTAACCAACAGACTCTACATCTCTTTTATTTCTTATTTATTTAACCAACAGACTCTACATCTCTTTTATTTCTTTATTTATTTAACCAACAGACTCTACATCTCTTTTATTTCTTTATTTATTTAACCAACAGACTCTACATCTCTTTTATTTCTTTATTTATTTAACCAACAGACTCTACATCTCTTTTATTTCTTATTTATTTAACCAACAGACTCTACATCTCTTTTATTTCTTTATTTATTTAACCAACAGACTCTACATCTCTTTTATTTCTTTATTTATTTAACCAACAGACTCTACATCTCTTTTATTTCTTATTTATTTAACCAACAGTCTCTACATCTCTTTTATTTCTTATTTATTTAACCAACAGACTCTACATCTCTTTTATTTCTTTTTTATTTAACCAACAGACTCTACATCTCTTTTATTTCTTATTTATTTAACCAACAGACTCTACATCTCTTTTATTTCTTATTTATTTAACCAACAGACTCTACATCTCTTTTATTTCTTTTTTATTTAACCAACAGACTCTACATCTCTTTTATTTCTTATTTATTTAACCAACAGACTCTACATCTCTTTTATTTCTTTATTTATTTAACCAAGAGACTCTACATCTCTTTTATTTCTTATTTATTTAACCAACAGACTCTACATCTCTTTTATTTCTTATTTATTTAACCAACAGACTCTACATGTCTTTTATTTCTTATTTATTTAACCAACAGACTCTACATCTCTTTTATTTCTTCATTATTTAACCAATTTTTTTTAACGATTGAGATATATCCAATAAAAATTCAAATAGTGACGTATTTCTTCGACTCATTCTTAATTGACTCATTGTAATATTTGATCATGTATACGAGGCTATAATTAGTCAATTGAGGATGATTGGAAGAAATCTGACACGATTTGAATTTTGATTACATTATGAATCCCATGATCATAGAAACATAACAAAGTGTTGTCTACGTGTGCTGTATATATATGTGTATATATGTGTATGTATGTGTATATACTGTATATATATGTGTATATATGTGTATATATACTGTATATGTCTCACGAAAAAGAAAGACAGTTTCTGTGTTTCAAGGTGAGGGGGACAGCGCCACCTGGCCTCCAACCGGCGGCAGTGCAGCTTTGGACTGTGGAATGTGGTTATGTTATATAGGTGACAGCAAATATAAATCTATTACTTCATATATTGATCAATCATAACATTTGAACAGGGAAAAAAATAAAAAATGTAATTAATTAACCTTTAACCCCACTGACTCCCACCCCCTATGGACACTATACTACACGTTATATTAACCTTTAACCCCACTGACTCCCACCCCCTATGGACACTATACTACACGTTATATTAACCTTTAACCCCACTGACTCCCACCCCCTATGGACACTATACTACACGTTATATTAACCTTTAACCCCGCTGACTCCCACCCCCTATGGACACTATACTACACGTTATATTAACCTTTAACCCCGCTGACTCCCACCCCCTATGGACACTATACTACACGTTATATTAACCTTTAACCCCGCTGACTCCCACCCCCTATGGACACTATACTACACGTTATATTAACCTTTAACCCCGCTGACTCCCACCCCCTATGGACACTATACTACACGTTATATTAACCTTTAACCCCGCTGACTCCCACCCCCTATGGACACTATACTACACGTTATATTAACCTTTAACCCCACTGACTCCCAGCCCCTATGGACACTATACTACACGTTATATTAACCTTTAACCCCACTGACTCCCACCCCCTATGGACACTATACTACACGTTATATTAACCTTTAACCCCACTGACTCCGACCCCCTATGGACACTATACTACAAGTTATATTAACGCTTAACCCCGCTGACTCCCACCCCCTATGGACACTATACTACACGTTATATTAACCTTTAACCCCGCTGACTCCCACCCCCTATGGACACTATACTACACGTTATATTAACCTTTAACCCCACTGACTCCCGCCCCCTATGGACACTATACTACACGTTATATTAACCTTTAACCCCACTGACTCCCACCCCCTATGGACACTACACTACACGTTATATTAACCTTTAACCCCACTGACTCCCACCCCCTATTGGACACTATTACTACACGTTATACCGTTAACCTTTAACCCCACTGACTCCCACCCCCTATGGACACATACTACACCTTATATTAACCCTTTAACGCCCACTGACGTCCCACCCCCTATTGGACACTATACTACACGTTATATTAACCTTTAACCCGCTGACTTCCCACCCCTATGGACACTATACTACAACGTTATATTAACCTTTAACCTCACTGACTCCCACCCCCTATGGACAACTATACTACCGTTATATTAACCTTTAACCCCACTGACTCCCTACCCCCCTATGGACACTATACTACACGTTATATTAACCTTTAACCTCACTGGACTCCACCCCCTATGGACCACTATACTACACGTTATATTAACCTTTAACCCCACTGACTCCCATCCCCTATGGACACTATACTACACGTTATATTAACCTTTAACCCCACTGACTCCCGCCCCCTTATGGACACTATACTACACGATATATTAAACCTTTAACCCCGCTGACTCCCACCCCCATATTGGAACACTATACTACACGTATATTAACCTTTAACCCCAGCTGACTCCCACCCCCTATGGACACTATACTACACGTTATATAACCTTTAACCCCGCTGACTCCCACCCCCTATGGACACTATACTACACGTTATATTAACCTTTAACCCCGCTGACTCCCATCCCCTATGGACACCCATACTAACACTTAATTAACCTTTAACCCCGCTGACTCCACCCCCTAATGGACACTATATACACGTTATATTAACCTTTAACCCACTGACTCCCACCCCCTATGGACACTATACTACACGTTATATTAACCTTTAACCCCCCTGACTCCCACCCCCTATGGACACTATACTACACGTTATATTAACCTTTAACCTCACTGACTCCCATCCCCTATGGACACTATACTACACGTTATATTAACCTGTAACCCACTGACTCCCATCCCCTATGGACACTACAATACACGTTATATTAACCTTTAACCTCACTGACTCCCACCCCCTATGGACACTACTGTGTTACATTAATGCACATCTTTTCTTTAAATTGCACCTTTTTCTTATAATTTTTATAGATATTTTTTGATTTTCTATGTTTTTACTCTTTGTTTAATGTTCAACGAACAACAACAACAACAACAACAACAACAACAACACTGCTCAAGGTGTGATCATCTTCTTCCTGCGTCACTTTATCCTTATTCCCCATCTTCTCTTGTTCTACTAGGGTTCCCCTTCGAACGTCACATCGAGTGTTATCCGTGGAGTCTGGTGGCTGTTGTTGTTGTTTTGTTGTTGTTGACATCTTTGTGTGTGTTTGCAAAACGAGGCCACGAGAAGAGAGAGAGAGAGAGAGAGAGAGAGAGAGAGAGAGAGAGAGAGAGAGCAAATAACCACGGCTTTCCACTAAATCCGACGGAAATGACAGAAACTTTTCTCTATCCAGCGATACGGAGGAGAGGAGAGTGTTGAGGAGATGCTGCCGCTGCCTCATTGTTTTGTTTTGGGTTTTCTTCTCCTCCTTCTCCTCTCCACTCTCTCTCTCTCTCTCTCTCTCTCTCTCTGATTACTCCTCTCATCTTATGTAAATCCTCTTAAGGCACATGTTATTGTTTATTCACAACTGTGAAGGTTAGGTACTCCTAAGCCCCTGTGAGGAGCTGTTATCTCAAAGCCCCACGCATCTCTCTCTCTCTCTCTCTCTCTCTCTCTCTCTCTCTCTCTCTGCTGCCATGTGTAATGCTGCACCAGGCACTCAGTGTGTGTGTGTGTGTGTGTGTGTGTGTGTGTGTGTGTGTGAGTGTGTCTGGGCTGATGATGAGCCACCGACAACCCATTCACTGCAGCAGAAGTGAAATGTTAATCTCTCTCTCTCTCTCTCTCTCTCTCTCTCTCTCTCTCTGACCCGTGGATGAGAGAGGGGCGTGACCGGGAATAGAAAGGGGGAGGAGCCTGCGCGAAGACGCTGGGCGGAGTGCCATACAGTTGGCAGTCGTTGCGGTTGGTAGCAAAGGGCCGCGGCAGGGATTCATTTGTCGAGGTTAGCGATTTGTGATGGCACATAGATGGGCCCCTTTGTGACGAGCGCGACTCGAGGCTTAGTATTAGCTGGTCGGAAAGTCACGAAGAAGTGAAATGTTACCCTTCCCCCGCTATCTCTCTCTCTCTCCCTCCCTCCCTCCCTCTCTCTCTGTCTCTCTCTCTCGCTCTCTCTTCTTAAAAGAGAGCGCGAGAGACAGCCGTGCTCCAGGGATATCAGTGGTTTATCTCAAGTCTGCCTGATGTCGTTGTTGTTGTTGTTTATTAAATGCTTAATGAGACTGGTGTGTTACACACACACACACACACACACACACACTACACACACACACACACACACACACACACACACAGACACAGACCCCCCCGTACTCAATCTAGAGACAAGTTGTCTCAACGTTAGAGTGAATTATCAGTCGTCAGTAATAGTGGTTCCTTGTAAAAATAGTTTCTATAAAAATAGTATATTCTGTTGATTTGTGTTGAGAGCCTACATCAAGAGACCCTCTCTGTTTCTGTCTCTCTCTCTGTCTGTCTGTCTCTCTATCTGTCTCTCTCTCTCTCTCTCTCTCTGTATCTTTGTCTCTGTATCTTTGTCTCTTTATCTCTCTGTCTCTGTCTCTCTGTCTCTCTCTCTTTGTCTGAATTGAAACATACTGTATTAGAGTAATGGTAAACCAATGACAAATATTTAAGTGTTTATATAATTGTCCTTTCCAATCGTGTGCCATAGAGTTTAGTAAATCATTATTAAACTTTGTACTTTGAATCTTCAACACAGCCAGAAGTAAACAACACAGTATGAACAGTATGACTGGGATGTTGGTCACATGGGTAAATCTCGCAAATAATTCCCTTTAATTCCCTTTTTAAAAATAAATACATCTTTCATTGTTTCCTTCATTTCCCAGAGGTAGACAAAGGGGATTTAGTTTATGTTACCGATGTTACACATGCATACATTTAGGCAGACCTATAAGGTTGGAGATGGTTAAGTTTAGGTATTGGTTAGGAAATGGTTAAGATTAATTACTGGGTTAGAGATGGTTAGGTTTAGGTTTAGAGACAGTTGAGTTAGATGGTTAAATGTGACAGTTATGGTTAGGTGAGTGTAAAAGGGTTAAGTTTAGGGTTAGGGTTAGGGTAATGTTAGGGTTAGGGTAATGTTAGGGTTAGGGCAGGGGTGGGCAATTATTTTGGCACAAGGGCCACATTTGGTTTATAAAGCTGACAGACGGGCCGGGCCTTCAGCAGATGAGGATCACAGCGTCCACAACCAGCTTACACACGCTGATAGTTCTGGGACAGAAAGTAGTATTTGTGTGGAATGAACCTTTGATACCAGCTGAACAACAATATCAATTAAACAATATCAAATATTTCAAATAGACGAGAATGTTGCATGAACAAGGAAATGAAGCCATCCTCCTTATCCATATATAGAATCCTATATATAATTCTATTTCTATTTTGTAATTTCTTATAATTACTATTCTTATAATTACTGTCGGCTGTCGGGCGTTTTGCACATAAAGTTTTTAACTCATTGCTTATACACACGTGTAAACTGTGAAGTTACAATAAAAGTACTTGAACTTGAACTTGAACCAATCAGAGTCCTGCAGGGGGACAGTAGGCTCCGCCCCCCCTCTGCCTCACCGCCTCTGCGTGCGTCGGTAGAAAATCAGGAACACAGCCATCCGTTTACTTTATTCGCAGATACTGGAGCTGTGTTTGCAGACCAGTTTGGCCCCACTGCGGACGAGCTGCCTGTCTGTCTGGGACGTGTTGCGTAACGCTTGGCTCCACCTCAAGGTCAGGGTCAACGTCCAGGTCAAGGGTCGGCGTCCCTGTGTGGTTCCAACGCTGTGCCCAGAGCCCGCAGAACGAGCATCCAGCCGTGTCAAAGATGGACGTCCCAACAAGGATCCTGATAAAAGGGGGAAAAGTTGTGAACGAAGACGACTCTTTTATGAGTGACGTCTACATTGAGAATGGAAAAATTGTGGACATTGGATGCGACCTTAAAGTCCCAAAGGCCGGCGTACGAGTGGTCGACGCGACGAATATGTTGGTGATGCCTGGCGGCATCGACACGCATACACACATGGAGCTGGCGTTCATGGGCACCCAGGCTGTGGATGACTTCTACATCGGCACTAAGGTGACACACTCACCTGTAGATGGGCACTCAGGTGACACACTCACCTGTAGATGGGCACTAAGGTGACACACTAGAAAATGTTCGATAGAACGTTTCGATATTTTTTTTTCCTCGTTGGAAGAAACCGGAGCTTAGAGTCTAGCTCCGCTTTGAACCAGAGGTTGCGAAGCAAGGTTGGTTGCATGAACAAAGGCACTCGTCCTCCGGTACCTGGCAACGTATGGAGTGACACGCTAACAGCCAATCATGTACCAGTATCAAGTTTGGTTGCGCCGTCTCGTTGTCTCGTGTTTGTTTCTTGAATAACAGAAACAGCGCGGAGTGAGAAGTGAAAGATGAGCGCCGCAACACGCGAGGAAATTGTCGACAAAAATGGAGATCAGCTCACCAGTATGACAGTGGTTTGGATTTTATAAGTCAGACCGTAGTCAGACCAATGTTGTCTGCAAATTATGACCGTCGTCCACCAAGACTGGTAATACAACCAACTTGTTTTACCACCTTAGCCGCTCTCACCCTTTGGAGCACAACCACAGCCTTTACACATGTTTTTGTAACACTTTATTTTTGTTCAGCACTTTATTATTGATAATTGTTAAGTTTTCATTGTGATTTTAATTTTCATTCATGTTTATTTTTATTTATTTGAGTGTTTTCCATGGTTGTGTTGACATTCCTTTTCCCTGTCTGCCTACAATCAGGAAGGTTAAGTTTAAAATAAAAATGTTTAAATTCAGTATATTTTTCTCCTGGTCCTTATTTTAAATAGGTCATACAAATTATCAATAATTATCGATATCGACCGATATGAAACACTTATATCGTGATACAGTTTTCAGCCATATACACACACGCACACTGCACTACACACACACACACACACACACACACACACACACACACACACACACACACACACGAGCACACACACACACACACACACACACACACACACACACACACACACACACACACACACACACACACACACACACACACACACACACCTCGGCTATGAGGTCTCCATTCTCGGCGTGGACCTGAGCGATGCCTCCGACCTCCTTGCACTGGGAGAAGGCCGAGTACAGCTCCTGGTCGCCCAGCATGAACATGTCCTTGTAGGCCATGAACATCTTGAAGGAGTTGACTCCCCTCTCGGCGGCTAAGGTCACCATCTCTCTTTTGACCTGTGAGCGGCGAGGAGGAGAATATGGAAGAATTTTATCATAAAACATCGTCGCCGTCTTGTAAGAATATGCGTTTATCACAAAACATAGTTGCCATCTTGTACAAGTATGTGCTATATGAAGTAACTAAGTGTGGAAAGACTGAGGAGTGTCGTTCAGTGTCGCCGGTGAACGGCTGGGTTGACTGGGAGAGACAGAGGGTCACGTGTGTTGGACAGACAGGAGACGGAAGGGTGGCGGTCAAACGGAAAGGGGGAGGAGTCCCGGACGGTGGGTCTCCAGGAAGGCCAGAGAACAAAGATAAGAAAACATCTCTGAGTGAATCTCAATAAACAACTGAATGATTAACCAGCTGCACGTTCAGCCAATCAGAGATAAGGAAACGGCAGTCGTGTATAAAGTACTTGAAAGCGATACTTGAGTAAAAGTACAAGTATCTTACAAGAAAATGACTTTGGTAGAAGGTAAGGTCATGTGATTTAAAAAACCTATTCAACGGAGGGAGTCCTTGAATAGGGCTCCCTATTCAAGGACTTGTTGTATGTTAATACAACAAGTGTATTAACATAATTAGGGCCGTGTACATGTGTTAAGGGGAGTATTAAGGGGCGTGTTAAGAGGCGTGGTAAAGTAACCAGAGGGAGACCTTAAAAAGATCGGTTTGAGTTGAGATCAGGGACACCTCCACACTTAGCTAGGAGGAGCAGGTAGGGTTAGGTGGTGTCTTGCTCAGGGACACCTCAACACTTAACTAGGAGGAGCAGGTAGGGTTAGGTGGTGTCTTGCTCAGGGACACCTCCACACTTAGCTAGGAGGAGCAGGTAGGGTTAGGTGGTGTCTTGCTCAGGGACACCTCCACACTTAGCTAGGAGGAGCAGGTAGGGTTAGGTGGTGTCTTGCTCAGGGACACCTCCACACTTAACTAGGAGGAGGAGCAGATAGGGTTAGGTGGTGTCTTGCTCAGGGACACCTCCATTTTTTACATTCCAAATGTTTAATTCTAAATATAATGGCACGAATGAATAAGAAGCTAAAGTGTAAATGTTCAAATGTACGAAGGTTGTGCCTGGAACCAAAACATGTCAATCATTATTTCAATATGTCTGTTTGTTTGGTTTTGTGAAGTGACCTCCGACCTGCGACCTGCGTGACCTGCATGACTTGTGTACCTGCTCGCCCCACCAGGTGACGGCCACGTGCAGTGAGTAGTCGCAGCAGACCTTGGGGTCGGCGGTGGCGCGCCAACGGTCGTACGCCTGCAGCAGCGACGTCCCCTTCTGGGGAATCACGAAGTCCAGGATCATCGTGGTCCCGCCAGCCAGCGCCGCCTGGCAGAGAGGAGCACACACACACACACACACACACATGCAAAGACACACAAAGACACACACACACACACACACACACACACAAAGACACAAAGACACACACACACACACACACACACACACACACACACACACAGCAAAGACACAAAGACACACACACACACACAGCAAAGACACACAAGACACACACACACACACACACATGCAAAGACACACAAAGACACAACACACACATGCAAAGACACCAAACACAACACACACACACACATGCAAAGACACCAACACACACACACACACATGCAAAGCACACAAGACACACACACACACACACAGCAAAGACACAAGACACACACACACACACATGCAAAGACACACACACACACACACACATGCAAAGACACACACACACACACACATGCAAAGACACACACACACACACACACAAAGACACACACACAACACACACACACAGCAAAGACACACACACACACACACACAAGACACACACGACACACACATGCAAAGACACACACACACACACACACACACACACACACACAAACACACACACACACACATAACAGACACACACACACACATGCAACACACACACACACACACAACACACACACACAAGACACACACACACACACACAGACACACACACACACACACACATGCAAAGACACACACACACACACACAGGTGAGTGTGTCACCTGAGTACCCATCTACAGGTGAGTGTGTCACCTGAGTGCCCATCTACAGGTGAGTGTGTCACCTTAGTGCCCATCTACAGGTGAGTGTGTCACCTTAGTACCCATCTACAGGTGAGTGTGTCACCTGAGTGCCCATCTACAGGTGAGTGTGTCACCTTAGTGCCCATCTACAGGTGAGTGTGTCACCTGAGTGCCCATCTACAGGTGAGTGTGTCACCTCATCTACAGGTGAGTGTGTCACCTGAGTGCCCATCTACAGGTGAGTGTGTCACCTTAGTGCCCATCTACAGGTGAGTGTGTCACCTGACTACCCATCTACAGGTGAGTGTGTCACCTGAGTGCCCATCTACAGGTGAGTGTGTCACCTGATGTGCCCATCTACAGGTGAGTGTGTCACCTGAGTGCCCATCTACAGGTGAGTGTGTCACCTGAGTGCCCATCTACAGGTGAGTGTGTCACCTTAGTGCCCATCTACAGGTGAGTGTGTCACCTTAGTGCCCATCTACAGGTGAGTGTCACCTGAGTGCCCATCTACAGGTGAGTGTGTCACCAGTC
>PIJE02003224.1:0-44809 GCA_002895965.2 Coryphaenoides rupestris | reverse complement strand
GGCCAGAAAACTGGTGTCTCGTGGCGCACACAAAAAAATTCTTGGCCGAGGGGCCAAGTATGCATTATTGGATATACATTCACGTGGAGGAAACGAAACTTACGGTCTCTAGTTGGACTGAGCAGAGGCGGGGGAAAAATCAATTGAAGTTACATTGGAACTGTTTTGGAAAAAGATATTGGGTCCTGGGCTTATTGGGTTCTGTTGGCATGGCGATCTTAAATTTCAGAAAACTTCATCTGCGATCAAATCTAATCTTCCAGTCGCAGAGGAAAGATGGGCGATTTGAGGTCCCCAAAATAAGTGGTGCCTGGCGTTCGATCGGCACCATAGGCACCGGACTGCTGTCAGAAGGGTCACGGATTTTGCAGCACAGCTTTGTTCACCCGGTCAGACCGCCAGCCCGGTACTGTCGGTCTCTCCAGGGTGTGCTCAATTGTACTAATGGAAATACCACGGAGATACCACTTTGGCAACGCAACGTTAACCTTGTAATATTCTTAGCCAAGGAATATTGAAATAAAGAGATGCAACCGAGTTGTCGTTTATGGATGTTTAATAGCAACTGCGCATGGTACCGAGCATGGGCGTAGAATTTAGTGGGGACGCTGGGGACATGTCCCCACCAATTAACGGAGCACCCCCCCCATCAGAACCACGAATTAACGGAGCACTCAGAACCGCGAATTAAGACCCCGCACCCATGACTACCCCCCCCCACGAATCCTAAGATGACCGACATCAGATAAACGACTGAGCACCCCAGCACCATTGCGCAACGCGAGATGTTAACTTTAGGCCCTCCTCGCCCACCACCACACTTGACAAAGTTAACAACAACGAAAATGCAAGTCCAAAAGTGTAAGCTAAGGCGACTCCCTCGCCCCACCGCCGATTCAGGATACCGAGCGAAGTATTAACGCGAGAGCAATTCTCATGTCTCAAGTCATAGTACAAATCTCGTGAGTTTTTTATTTCTCTTTTACTATACATAGATGACTTACTACATTGTTTAGTAAACAATGAAGTTCTTATTGTCTTATGATTATCTCTCCTATACTTTTTGCTCAATATATCTTCTTAGTCATTTTTTTGTGTAGAAATCAATCATACGATATAAATGCTTCACGTTTTTCTCAGATTTGAGTAGCTTCATGAGCAGATATGCTATAGGTAGATGTAATACATATTACAACTCTATTGACTAAATGTAGGCAGATAAAAGGAAACAAAAGACTCACTCGTGTTATCGAGCAGAATCGCGTGTGAGCGTGCGCCTACTGCTCACTTATCGACTTGGATATATGCTGGCTCAGTGTCCAGTGTATGGCTCAAGAGCAGCGATGGCCACTTTCTGCAGTCTCTGCATTTGGCAGCAGTTTACAGAAAGCGCTTGGACCTCGGTCTGAGTAGAGTTTACGTACTGTTGGGCAGGAGCGGGGTGGGACTCTACGACCTGGCCTGCGTGCTTAAGAGCGGTTGCAGCATATAGGGGCGACAAGCTCGGGCTTTTCTTAATGGTGGGTTTCAACCCAAGCGCGCAGCACGCGTGATGCTCAATCCTACCAGCGATAGGGTCCGACGACTTGCCCAGGAAATACTCCAACTCAGCTCTCGGTGTATTTACGGTTCCACTTTGCTGGACAAGGCTACCCCCTAGAGGGTTGCTAAGAAACAGCGATAACAACCATACTAACCACCTAGACATCCCTAGACTCACCCACGCGGATATATTGCACAGATCTCGCTAGGCTTAGCCTCAAGATTTATCTCCCTTACAGGCTTCTAGAGCTAGAGCTAACCACGTACAACTAGTATTACCCACCTACAACCAGACCTGACCAGTACTAACCACCTACAACCAGTACTAACCATGTGCAACCAGAGCTAACCACCTACAACCACATGATAAGATGAGATAGAACTTTATTAATATCGAAGGAAATTCTTGTGCCAGGTTGCATAGCAATAGAATAAAACAGTAGAGAATAAACAGAATAATACAAATAAAATAACGTTTTACAAATGTACAGTCATTTACAGAATAAAAATATAGTATATCGAGGAAGCTTCCGTTGGCTGGAAGACCCCAGAGCTGCTACAAGCTAATGTTTACAATGAGGATAGACGAAGGATATAGTTGAAAGAGTAGACCCGGGCTAGACGAGATATAGTTGACCGGAACAATAATGTGGCTAATAATTGGAGTAATACAATGTGATTAATTGATAATTGATATTGAGAAGTATTGCACATGATATAAAGAATATTAAAATATTGCACATAATGATTGAAAGGTAATGTAGCAGAGGTATTGCACATAAATATTGCAAGGTAATATTGAGAGGTAACACAATATTAATAATATTGATAATATAGCACATGATATTGAGAGTATTGCACATAATGTTGGGCAGTAATAATAATAACCACTAATAACCACCTACAACCAGTGGTAGCCATCTAGAACCAGTACTAACCACCAAAAACCAGTACTAACCACCTAGAGTCAGACATCACCACGTAAAAAGCAGTGCTAGCCATCTAGAATCAGTACTGAATGACCTTCAGTGAGGAAGGTAAACACTGGCATTGAAAGAGCACTTGCGGTACATGAAAGTAATCTATTACCTTGCTAAGTTATCATTAGCCTGTAACCAATCAGAAGCCAGCTGCTGGAAAGATCATTAGTTCCCACCTGTAGAATGAAGGATTCCTGTGCAGGTGATTGTGGTGATGACTCCATGACCTCACAATGACTCGTGACTTCCTCTCTGTCAGAACTTCCTGACGACGGTTGCTATCCTGTTGGAGGCTGGTTCCCATGTGAACGCCCTGACACTGATTTTTTTTTACGCGTACATGTAAAGCTGGCCGAGACCCATATCTGGGAGGAGAGGTGTAACGGCCCTATACATTGATAGTGTTCCAAACACGTTTGGAGGACGGGAAAACGTTGAAAAACTCGAAAGTATTGTTTCCCGAATTCGGAGGCTACAAGAGTCCACCAGACGTGTATAAGGTGTTGGGTGAGGAAGGAAAGGCGTAGTGACGTTCACCTCAGTAGCTCCCTAGTTTTCGCTTCACACCATACGGTGGCTTGAGAGTGGCGTGGGCCCTTTGTCGGAACTATTTGGGTGTGTGATGCTTCTCTAGATTGCATTGTTGTCTGCTGTTTGGCGGCAGATTGGCCATAATCTGTAGGTGCGCTGCGGTGTTGTTTGTGAGTGTTGGCAGATTCACAATAAGAGCGCGCGTGTTTTGTTTGATACACAACAGCGGCGGCGAGGCTACGCGGCCCCTGGAAGAGAAGGAAAACATCAATTCCACTTAATTTCCCCAGAACCCAGAGAAATGGGGCCAGAGCTCTTTTCTCCACATTGCTCTTTAAATCCATCTCATCATCTTGAGAAAGAGAGACTTCTATTTTATTTGTTTGGGGGTTTTGTTTTTTCTGTCTGTGTTTTAAGTGATATTAGTGGTACCTTGACCTTTGGGGGGGGGTGTCAATTCAATGTTTCCACGATGAACATTCATTCACATTGAGTCGGTGCTCGTTGTATTTGTGCAATTGCAATGTTTTTCCCATAAACATGATACATGGGATCATGTAATTCACTCTCTGGATTGTTTCGGGAGTGCCTGCAAGTTTGCGAGCGTTGCGAGTAACCGCGTTTTAAAATGGTAGTCTCTCCTATCTTTACACCATGTGCCTACCAGCTTGTTCAGATAAGTAGGGCAGATGCCAGGGCTCTCTTGAAACATTACTTCAAATACGAGGCGGAATTCGCGCTCACCGAATCTTCGATGTCTCTTTCGATTCCCTTTCGCTTTTCTGCTTTACTGAGCTTTCACCGTCTAGTGCCTTATAAGACTCCGTTCGCCTGTACTCTCGGTCAAGGCCTGTCAGGATTCCCTCTATTCCCACCATCCACTTATTAACATCATCGTGAGCCTCCCACTCCGTGTCTCACTCGGGCGAAGATTCTTCGTTGTTATTCTTTGCCCTATTGGACTCGTTCCGTTTGCTGACGTGTGTTCTATGCTCCTCGTTCATTGCTGTGTGCTTGCTCGTTTTTCTCTTGTGTTGCTCTGTCTCTTGCCCGTGTGATGTGTGCTGGTCGCATCCTTTGCTGTGTGTCGCTCGTCTTCACTGTGTTTCGTTGTGTCGTGCAATTGTCGCTGCCTCTCGCTGTGGCTGTGCTGTTGTCCTTTGCTCGTCATTTCAATTGCCCTTGCTCGTGTGTGTAGGTTGTCGCTCTCTCATTGCGGTCTTCTTGTCGCGTCTCCTCTCCGCGTTGTGCGCGCTCGCGCGTGTGTGCTTGGGTGTGCCACCAGCGTTGTCTGGTTTGTGTGGCCTGGTGGACGATAAGCGCTACGCTCTGTTGCAGGGCGTACCTTAGATGTGTCCGCTGTGGTTTGTGCTTGTGGTGCTCATCCGTGTGGCTTGTGAGGTGAGCTCGTCCCTTGTTGTCGTGTGCCTCTGTGGTGCTGGCCTGGTCATGCTGTGTTCTGGGTTTGGTAGATGCCCCCCACTTGGTGCTAAGACTGTCGTGTGGGTAGTGTTCAGTGCTGTGGTTACTCGTAAGTAGGAGTGCTACAAAGCCAAGCAGCAGACTGAGGGTACACACACACACACACACACACGCAACACACACACACACACACGCAAACACACACACACACGCAAACACATGCAGACATGAATTGAAAGCTAACCTTCTTTCTGGGAGAATAATCCCTAATCCCAGAACCCCTAATCTAAATCCTAGGCTCTGATTTTATGCTTTACAGAAAACATGTCTATGTATTGCTTTATTAATCATATTATAAATCTCCCTCTCCTTACCTCGACATCTCTACCTCTTTCTTTACCTCCCCCCCCTTCCTCTCTATCCCTCTCTTCATCCCCCTCCCCTCCCAGGGTCAGGTGCCCTTCTCTTCATCTTCAATTGAGTCTTTTTAATCAGTGCTATTGTGTCGCGGCTCAGCGATGGATGGACGCGTTCAGCCCGACACTCAGCACACAGCCGAGGACATAATGAAACACCAGGCAGGTATACTGTAGTGGTTCCCTGTCTGGGAGTTCTTCAAAAGGTATTCAACAAGCCGTTAGCTACAAGCACATTATCCACCGACGGAGGAATGACCTCATCTTGCCCCAAAAAAGTCTTGTTTCAAAAAAGAGATGTATAGAAACATAAACACTCAAATGTTTCTTAAAATACGCGTGGAATATGCATGAGGTGGCGCTGCATGAGACTGTAAGATATTATAAACACTTAAACACTTAATATTAAGTGTTTATATTTGATTATTTTTTCTAATAAACCCGTCTGGGCATCTGGGCAGGACTTGCCCACCGGCCAGCTCACAGCAGGACCAGCTGGTGGGTACACATACTGTACATCCTAAAAGCCATCATATTACAGAAACATCATATCCAGGGCCGTATATATCACACACACACACACACACACACACACCTACGTCACACACACACACACACACACACACACACACACACACACACACACACACCACACACACACAACTACACAGACACCTCTTACTCTGTCTCCTCTCTCTCTCTTCTCTCTCCCTCTCTTCTCTTTCTGTATTCGCTCTCTCTCTCTCTCTCTCCTCTCTCTTCTCTCTCTCTCTTTCTCCCCTCTCTCTATTTCTCTCTCTCTCTCTCTCTCTCTCTCTCTTATCCTCTCTCTCTCCCTCTCTCTCTCTCTCTTCTCTCTCTCTCTCTCTCTCTCGCTCTTCTCTCTCTCTCTCCTCACTCCTCTCTCTCTCCCTCTCTCTTCTCTCTCTCTCTCTCTCCAAACCCTTTCAGCCCGAGGCACACGGAACCGCAACATACCACACAACTGGCAAGCATAAAAGGCATAAAACAAATCACAACAACAATCTTCACCTACTTCGTTCCATCCCAACTACATATGTGTGAATTATGTGTAATCTGCCATCTACTCTCTATTGGTGTAAAACACACATACATAGTCAATAGCATATCGACGACACGTACTCAGCACCACACATTATGAAGAGGAGTTTCTAAAGTTTATATCCTCTCTCCTCTACCTCTCTCCTCTCTCTCTCTCTCTCTCTCTCTCTCTCTGTCTCTCTCTCTCTCTCTCTCGCTCTCTCTCTCTCTCTCTCTCTCTCTCTCTCTCTCTCTCTCTCTCTCCATCTCTCTCTCTTATCTCTTCTGTTCTTTATCTCTTTCACATTTCATTCTTGATTAAAGGTTACTGTTCTCATCTGTGGTGTACCGATAGTCGGTTGTCTTCACGCTGGCAGTTTACACACTCATGTTTCTCTCTAGTCTCAAAAAGGTACCTCGCCCAAAGTTCCAGAACCCCCGGCCAGAGCGGATGTGAAGTGACTCTAGGAATTCGCCAATTTGATAATCCATCCTTCGCACATTTCTGGCTGTGTGGCTGCTTGCGTGGGACGGGATGTGAATGCACCAGGTAGATGAATCATGCATGTATGAACCCCCCCTCCCCTCTCCTCCCTGGTAATGCTCCACGGCTCTCCGGTGTGATGAGGATGGTGAGGGGTGAGCCCATTGATCAACAGAGGTTCTTATTCTCTAGATCTCTCATGGATTCTTTGATTTGATGTTTAATTGGCGGTCACCCGTTCTAGTCTTCTTAGACCACCCATATGTCTTGCTTTATAATGGACGGTCCTATTATCTGAATACCTTTCTATATTAACGAGGCCTCGACTGGTATAAGAAAATATAACAAACTTATAATTATCAGATTTCTCTTGCTCGAATGCATCTAAGCTTAACTTTGTTATCTGCGTTAATTTAGAGGGCTAGATAGTTCTTTGGGTCGTAGGTATGTTGCCTTAATAGCCTTAATTGCGGTTATCAGTTTGTTGTTTTGCTTTTTCAATTGTGTTCCAGAGGGCAATGAAGGAATGATTTTATTCGAGACTGTTAAATGTTTCTAACCAACAGTAGTTTCACTGTTGTCAACTTCTCAGTACTTAAAGATAGTATGCAAGTCTCTGTTTGTTATTAAACTAACCTTTCCTCAGTTCTCTACCTACATGCATGCACAAAGACTCTTTACCGTCCTAATATCTTTCTTCCTTTAATAAATTATTCTGCTCCAAGACTTTGGTCTCTGCTTATCATGTCTATTAATCTGTATTCTGTGTTGAGCTCCTCCCCACCCATATGACTTCCTCACCCCTCACATCACCACCACCACCACCCTCTCATATCACCACCACCACCCTCTCACACCACCACTTCCTCACCCCTCATATCACCATCACCACCTCCACCCTCTCATATCACCACCACCACCCTCTCACACCGCCACTTCCTCACCCCTCATATCACCATCACCACCTCCACCCTCTCATATCACCCACCTCATATCACTTCCTCACACCACCACCACCACCCTCTCATATCACCACTTCCTCACACCACCACCACCTCTCCTCCCACCCTCAACTCCCACAGCTTTCTGTATCATCGTCAGACACACCAATGATCATTGCCACTCTTTCATTCCCTTCCACACCCCACTCACCCCACACCTTCTTCAGGTCCACTCACCCTGCCACGCACATCCGCTCAATCCATATTGGTTCAAAAAGTCCAACATAATGCAATGCAAAGAGGCGCTGGATGCTTTTGCGCGCAAGCTGGAGTACAGGGTCGGAAAAATGGAAAGAGGGGAGCTGCAACAGTTTCCACTACTGATGAAGCAGTCCGGGGGGCACTGTACCCATGCCTTTAAGTCACGAGTTCACCAGCCACATGAACTTGCTGCGAGAGGAGTTAAAATCGCGATTTGCTGACACAGATCAGTATGTCTCCAAGGAGTGGTGGGTTTTGGATCCATTCATGGCCAAAGTCGAGGATGTGGAATACCTGAACTGCGAGGATGAACTTGCTGACCTCCAGGCTGATTCACTGTCAAGGAAATACTTCCAGGATCAAGGATTTAAGAAGTTTTGGATTGTCAGAGGACCGTGCATCGCTCCCAGGCTCGCACTACATGCCACGACCAGGATCATTCTCCCGTTTACTACGACATATCTGTCAGAAACGGCCTTCAGCGCACTTGTCGTCATCAAAACAAAAGCACGCAACAAACTGGACGACTTCCGACTCGCTGTCACTCACATTACACCTAACATCCCATCCCTGGTTACGAGCATGCAAGCCCAAGGTTCTCATTAAAACAAATGAAATGTTATGAAAAGCTGCTCGTGCTCTTATGAAAAGGGTTTTTGAATTTTAATAACTATCTATCCCCTCTAAAAAAGAATAAAATAAGAGCAATGAAATGTGGTAGGCCTTTGCCATAAGCAGGAATATACTTATAGGCCTAAATGTGAAACAATTAGATTTAATGTGAAACACTGTAAATGCAGTGATGATATGATATGGGGGGATTGTAAAGTTCTACCAGCTAACAAATACATGGAAAGAAATGCTTCTTTTATGTATGGAGGGGGGGGGGCTCAGATTGGATCAGGTTTGAGTGAGAAAGAGATGGCTCTGAGGGAGGGATCTCAACGGCTCAGGCGTCTGAGATACGCAAAATTAAAAGTTAACGTTGGAGAGCAATTTAACAAAGCTTTGATTGAGTAAAACATGTAGGAGGTTGGGAACGCACTAACATTGTAGTACAGCGGATAAGCTCTCATATTATAACAATTGTGCATTTTATGAGAAAAGCATGACATTTCTAACATAGTTAGTGCATACCATAAGGTTTATTTTCAGATGTGGAGGGAAGTCAGATTTGACCTGTGAGGACCGTGAGAGGTCAAATCCAAGATGGCCGCCAGTCTCTCGGGTCTAATGTTCAAACACGCTTAATTTTGGAACCAAACAGTGTAGAAAAACATTTAAGGTGTCATTTCCAACTAAATTGGGGATGCCCATTCATTTGGTGATACTTGAGATCGCCAGAATTCAAGAAAATGCATTTAGGTCAAGATCAAGGTAGAAATTGACCAAAAAATAAGCTGTCAGTTGAAATTTGCAAATGAACACCCAGTGGTGTCACTGTGGTGAATTTAGTTATTTATCTTGTCTGTGTGTGTGTGTGTGTGTGTGTGCTGGTGGCAGATGTGGCGCAGTTATGTATTGTGTATATCCATGCTTCGACTAACTGGGTATAGATGCATTATCTGTAGTAGAGTAGAGTTCTATGTTTTGTTGAGCCATACAGGGAAATAAATCCTGGATATTGACATGTAGCGTATGGTCCCGCCTTACCAATGATATCAACTTTTTTAATTATATTAACTTTTAATTTTGGAACCAAACAATGATTAAAACATTTAATTTTGGCAGTGTGTAAAAAATCTTTATAGGCAACACCAAATCAAATAAAATAGTTAGACATAAAACTCACTATCTCATAAATTGTTCTGATTGTCGAGTCTCATACCCAAAGCTCTAATAACACACCCACACATTCGTCACATCTCGAGATGGGTGAACAATCGGCACACCGCAGTATTCCATACCATGTATTTGGTAGAGAAGGTATTGTGCCCAACAAATTCCAACGGAGCACCCCCCGCTCGCAAGTGTGGGCACCCCAAGGACATGCATTTAGATCAAGGACAAGGTCAAATTACATTAAAAACGTTTGGCCATTCTTTTGCTAATACATTTATTTTAGCTTGGACACTGGATTGGACCTATGCAATATAGTGAAATGTGCTTCCATTTTGACACTATAGGGATAATAATACAAAAGAATTAACTGAATAGACCCATGGTGCTAGTCTATTTTAATGATGATAATGATAAAGATCAAAATCTAACAGTCTCCAGAACAGAAGCATAGTGCAGTGCACTTCAGTGCAGCTTTGGCACACTTGCATCGTCCAGTGCACCCTTTCTTGCAGCGACAGTGGATCAATTCATGGCACGATTTTGATGCTTCAGGGAGAGTGGTCCAAAGTGGCTGCCACCCAGTTGTTTCCTCTGTCCAGCCCCAGTCAGACGGCTCTGGCATCTCTGGATCCAGGACCAATGCCTGGTTCCAACAGTTGGCCTGGTAGCAAGTGCGCTTGATGTGCTGCTTCATGCTGCTTCAGTGCTGCCTGGGTTGGAGGAATGTTCTCTAGAGTTGAAGAGGCTTTGCCTTGGATTTTATTATTATGTGTGTTTGCTTATCCTCTACGCTTGTCTGCTGGGTCTCGCGAATGGTGTTTGCTCTGGATTCTAGTAGCTTGTCTGTGTGAAGAGCTTGTTTCGTCCCGTCATCAGTGCGTTGTTCATGCTCTCCCTGCTCCGTGTGTGCTCTCAGCTTGTGGTTCGGTCGTTATCACATGAGTCAGCCAGGGCTCTCAGCCAGATCCGCTCTAGCAGGTAACCTATAGGATGAGGACGTCACTAACTCCACTAACCGGGAACTCGCAAGGATTCAGATGACTTGCGTGACTGACTACTCTAGAAGGAATTCGAGTATAGATGAGATGAGACATCCATGAGCGGACCTCTGGGAGAGAAGCACGAGAGGGAGAACTTCGCAAGATGTGTCACGACAGAAGGGAGACGAGTGGAGATGCGTTGAGCTTCCACATCTGCCATGTGAAGGCTAAAGAGAGATCTCCAATAAAGTGATGTCAAACACCACCAGGTAAGAAACAAGCAAACACCTGGCGCTCGTGAAGACTGCAGCAGATAGTAGATCGACCATTTCTCGTGCTATGTATTCCGATAGTTTATACAGGAACGTGCACCATATTTTTTTAATTTGCGAACGACAATGCACTCGGAGTGTGTAGGAAGAATCGCTTGATCGTGCGACACCCAAGCAACCATAAGCGGGTTGGACCCCACAGAGTAACATGTGGGAAGTTCATTGGTACTATAATGGCTGCAGCTGGAAGTTGTCGTTGAGCATGACGGCTTGCACGCTGCACGGCCCACACAGCCTCGCCGTGATTTCACTCAGGAAATTGGCGTGGAAGATGAAGAGAAGGGCACCTGACCCTGGGAGGGGAGGGGGATGAAGAGAGGGATAGAGAGGAAGGTGGGGAAGGTAAAGAAAGAAGCAGAGATGTAGAGGTAAGGAGAGGGAGATTTATAATAAAGTGTGGATTAATTCAGAACACTTACTCGCTACAGGAGTATTTTTCTGATCAAACGAGCATACCACCACATCGGTCTTACACCCCTTTTGCACAGCATCTGCCACATGCAGACGTAGACGAGTGTCGGCCTCCTCTTGAGAACACAGTGCAAGGCAGGCCAAGTATGACTCAGCAGGAGAGCAGAGGACTCCACTTCCATCTGTTGCATACAGTTCCTTGCCCTCTGCGAGAGGAAGATGAACAACTCCGCGTGACAGGAAAGCAAACAAGTCGGTTTTGTTCTCATTGCATCGAAGGAAGTCCTTCCAGTTCTTTGGCATCACAGTAGAAGGAGCCACCCTTTTCCTGGTGCCCTTTCCCCTCTTTTGTCTGGTTGGCAGGTAGGTATACATCCCAGACAAGGTCAATGCGGCTGCTTTTCTCAAGTTGAGCAGAGATGTATGGTGCAAACACTCTTTCTCCATACTCTTGAAATGTTCTTGATGTTCCAGGGATTCTCAGCACGGGTCTCAAATGTACAGGCCCTGAAGGTGTCCTCGGCCACCCCAGACAACCTGGCGGAGAGCACGGGGGGGAGAAGAGATGAGGAGGAAGAGGAGGGATGAGAGGAAGGGAGAGCGGAGGGGATGATGGAGTGAGAGAGAAGGATGCGACAGGAGAGAGGGGAAGGAGAGAGAGAAGAGGAAGAAAGAAGGATACAAGGGAGAAAGGATGAAAGAGAGAGAGAGGGAGAGGGGGATGGAGGGAGGGAGAAGAGGGGAGAGAGAGAAAGATGGTGAGAGGGACTTCGTCATTGACTGTTAGACACCTTCAAGCTGGTAGCCATGTTGTAAAGGAGAAGCACATTTGGGCTGACGCACTACTGAGTCAAACCGAGTCAGTCCCATATGTATGGAAACAGCCACTAGAGCAGATCTGTGTGTGTGTATGCGCGTGTGTGTGTGCGTGCGTGCGTGCGCGCTGAACTCACGTGCTGTTGTGGTCCTTGATGAGGTCCAAGACAGTCAGGTTGTTGCTGACCTTGGCGAAGTACATGGCCGTGTTCGTGTGTTTGGACAGGATGTTGCAGTCGGCACCGTACTCCAGCAGGAGGCGCACAATGTCTGCGTTCCCTCGCTTACAGGCCTGGGGAGGTCAGGGCTAAAGGTCACACTCTCAACCCCAACAACATTATACAGTTGTGGTTTGTATTGAATATGAATATATCGAGTTTCACGTTTTCCGTTTCAGTGTTCTGACCTTCATCAGGGCCGTCTCTCCTCCCAGTGTCAGGGCGTTCACATGGGAACCAGCCTCCAACAGGATAGCAACCGTCGTCAGGAAGTTCTGACAGAGAGGAAGTCACGAGTCATTGTGAGGTCATGGAGTCATCACCACCATCACCTGCACAGGAATCCTTCATTCTACAGGTGGGAACTAATGATCTTTCCAGCAGCTGGCTTCTGATTGGTTACAGGCTAATGATAACTTAGCAAGGTAATAGATTACTTTCATGTACCGCAAGTGCTCTTTCAATGCCAGTGTTTACCTTCCTCACAGAAGGTCATTCAGTACTGATTCTAGATGGCTAGCACTGCTTTTTACGTGGTGATGTCTGACTCTAGGTGGTTAGTACTGGTTTTTGGTGGTTAGTACTGGTTCTAGATGGCTACCACTGGTTGTAGGTGGTTATTAGTGGTTATTATTATTACTGCCCAACATTATGTGCAATACTCTCAATATCATGTGCTATATTATCAATATTATTAATATCATGTTATCTCTAAATATTACCTGCAATAATGTTATGTGCAATACCTCTGCTACATTACCTTTCAACATTATGTACAATATTTGTAATATTCTTTTTATCATGTGCAATATGTCCTCTTACCATTATCATTATCACAGTTGTATTACACTTCAATTATTGCCAAATTGTTTTCGCGGACTGAATACCTTATCTTGCCTATATTTTTATATTTCACCTATATTTTTATTCTACTAGGACTGTACATTTGTAAATCTGTTATTTTATTTGTATTATTCTGTTTAATTCTCTACTGTTTTATTCTATTGCTATGCAACCTGGCACAAGAATTTCCTTCGGTATTAATAAAGTTCTATCTCATCTTATCATGTGGTTGTAGGTGGTTAGCTCTGGTTGCACATGGTTAGTACTGGTTGTAGGTGGTTAGTACTGGTCAGGTCTGGTTGTAGGTGGGTAATACTAGTTGTACGTGGTTAGCTCTAGCTCTAGGTGTTTAGTACTGGTTGTACGTGGTTAGCTCTAGATCTAGGTGGTTAGTACTGGTTGTACGTGTCTAACTCTAGGGGGGCCTTTCCACCAAAGTGAACCGAGAGCTGGTTCTGGGCTGGTGCTAGTGCCAGTTCGGAGCTGGTTCAACTTAAGAACCGGTTTGCTTTTCCACCAGGCTAGAGAGCCTCGAGAGCCAACCCGCCCCCACGTCATTACGTCACTGTACGTCTGTACAAGTCTCCGCCTTCCCAGCAATGCGAGCACAACAAGAACAATGGCGGACTACATCGATACGAGTGATCTTGTTTTTGTAATTGTATATTTTGTTACTACCTGTTCTGTCATAACTCAAATAAAAACTGAATCTTATTTGTTTCTCTGTTCTTTAAGTATACTGAAGCAGACATGTTAACAAAATGTTTATTTAGAAAAACAATGCTGCTCCGTTAATTCGTGGTTCTGATGGGGGGGGGGGGGGTGCTCCGTTAATTCGCGGTTCTGATGTGGGGGGGGGGGGCTCCGTTAATTCGCGGTTCTGATGGGGGGGTGCTCTGTTAATTTGCGGTTCTGATGGGGGGGGGGTGCTCTGTTAATTTGTGGTTCTGATGGGGGGAGGGGGGGGGGTGCTCCGTTAATTGGTGGGGAAATGTCCCCAGCGTCCCCACTAAATTCTACGCCCATGCTCGGTACCAGGCACAGTTGCTATTAAACATCCATAAACGACAACTCGGTCTCATCTCTTTATTTCAATATTCCTTGGCTAAGAATATTACAAGGTTAACGTTGCGTTGCCAAAGTGGTATCGGTGCGGTTGTATTGTATTGTATTGGAGTAGTCACTTCCATTGTCGGGGTTTGTTGTGAAATGGAGCTCAGAAAGTTTTTTGGCCCCCAGCCCGCCCCCAGCCACTGACGTAGTCGGTTCTTAGTCGGTTCAAGTCTGGCCCAGCAATGAGTTGGGGCCAAGAACGAACCAGTTTTTCTGGCCGAGAGCCGGTTCTTTGTCTGTCGAAACAGGAAGAACTGGTTCGTTTTAGGCTCTGGCTCCGAACCGGCCCTGAAAATGCCTTGGTGGAAAAGCCCCCTAGGTGGTTAATAATGGCTGTAGTCGCGTGGTTAGGACTGGTTACCTTCTCAGCGGCGTGCATGAGCGCAGTGGTTCCGGTGTTTTGGCGGCCATTGACGCGGACCCCCTTCCTGATGAGCAGACGCAGGATGTCGTTCTGGCCGCCCGCCGCCGCTAGCATGCACAGAGACATGCCGCTGGAGTCCTGACGCCACGGGTGACATGATACACAACATACGTGAAGACGAACATACACATGATCGTCATACATGTGGAACAACGTAACATACAGGGATCCCACACATACATGAAGGAGAACATACAATACAGATCACAAATGATGAATAGCATACAACACAGATGACACATGATGAACCACATACAACACAGACATGAACATACAACACGGACCAGATACATGAATATACAGCATAAAAACCACACAACATACTTGAATATACAACATGCATGCATGCGTATGTAAATCGAGATAAAGGTTGCAACATAAAATAGCTTAAGTTTTTGTTGTACTTATAACAAAGATTACAATATATGTTTGTATTTCAGTGAAATTTTGACAGACAAAAAGGAGATATTAGAGCTATCGAAATCAGATTGCTATTGAAACATAGGTACAGTTTTGCATACTGATGTACAACAGCTAGCTAGCTAGTAGCACAATCACTAATAATGGCACAGCGTGATACATGTAAGCCAAGAAACTATTTATTGTCCAAGCAGAAGTTATAGGTTTCATACAGTAAATGAGGGGATGACCAGTGAGTGAACTGTGTTTATACAAGAGTGATTCGCAGTCTACAGTACAGAAAACATGTGGATCGTATGGGACCGATAAACGTATCATATATTTCCTGGGTCAAGCACCAAATATTAATGTTGATACCTGAGTGGTCCACAGAAATGTCCAATACAGTGGCTGTATTCTCACACAAGTACCTTGAAAGCCTCAGAGCGCATTAGATACAGAATAATACAAATAGTTGATGAAGAAAACAGCCTGTGAACCAATCAGAACAAACATATAAAACACATTTTTGGCTAGAAACCACATTTTTGTTGGAGTTTGTGAGAACCTAAATAAGTATTCAGGAAGTAGAACTTGACACCAACACCGACAATTTTTACCCATCATGTTGTGGGGACCTACTTTACACACTTTGACTACTTTTACTTTTCTTGTGTGTTGATTGTATTTTATGATTTCCGTTTCACATTTGCAACTAAAATGTCTCAGAATTGTAACTTAATTCGTAACTACAAATGTACCCTGTCTGGTAAGAGGAATGAAAGTACTTTAAAAAAATTAATGTAGATTACAGGAAATTTTTGTAAAACATGAGGATGGCGAAATAACTACCTGTGGACAGCTAGCAATAAAGTCCACTTTCCCTTAATGGTTAAAACCACAAATATTCTGTGGATGCATTAAAAATCTCTTTTCTATCGTGATAGGCATATGGTGTTAATAACATTTTAACCATTTAAAAAAAATAAAAATAAAAATAAAAAACTGAAACACCAACATTATTTTCCCTAGATAATTTTCCTTGAGTGTAGCCGGCGTGGTCTGCACTTCGCCGGCTCTCAAGACAGGACGCTGACGTTCTTTAAGGCACTTTATTCTGTACAAATTCACGAGAACAAAACTTCAGGATTCTATCTTCACAGAGAATCAGCCTCTCTGACTAGTAGAACGCAGACTCACTACTATCTAATAGTATTTCAAAACCAGAAAATAAAATATAGAAGAATTATCATGGAAAAAGAAATATATCGCATTAGGCTCATGTGTAGCACATGTTAACATGCATGTCACAAAATGCACATACAGTACAAGAAAACATTTAAATGAACACATATTCTAAACCTGGTATTGGGAGTACATACCTGTACAAATTCACAAGAACAAAACTTCAGGATTCTATCTTCACAGAGAATCAGCCTAACATAAGAAAAAGGACAACTGAAACATTTGGGCTACATTACACGAAGATAGAATGGCGAGCGCTAGCATACAGCAAAACAAACCACGAGGTTAGCTATGTTAGCAATCTCTAAAGCTCTCAACACATCAATGTTCTCGACAAAACATGACTAAATGTATGTGTACTCATCATGAAATGCATGTACAAGTTACCATGTGCACTCAAACTAAAGTTATAACAGATATGTTTCAAGTTTACATTGCACTGGTGTGGACACGTACCTCTCAGACTAGTAGAACGCAGACTGAGAAAGGAACACGAAAATGCAGCCACCACTATCCAATAGAGGGCGCAGTTACACAACAAATACATCTCCCAATACCTATAAGCTACCATGAACAATACAAGATTTTGGTGAAATAAAACTCACATAACCACAAAATAAAATGAAAGGTTACAAAAATATTTGTCATTCTTTAACCTGTTACATGAGCATCATTTTAGCTTTGCGATTAATCAATGTTATGACATGTAGACGTTTAAGGTGGGGAAATTATACATCTTTTACATTGTTAAAATAATTGTTTATGAATTGTACCTTGAGAATTTTGGTTTTACCCATGATATAAATGGGAGGCTTTTATACAACACTTGGTAGGCGTGGTGTAGTTTACACACAACACAAAAAAAGCTACATAACATAGCTTAATACAAGTTCATGGGAACTCTTTTTTTGTTAGCAGTTCACCAGATCAGGGTCAGGTTACAGTTGTCATTACATTTCTAACGATTAGGCATAATAATGCTTACCAAGTGTACTTTGCCTCGGGGAACAAATTGTGTGAATCTTGATTCACAAAAGTGCGGGAATAGAAAAGTAAAAAATTATCTGAAGCTTATACATACACATTAGTAAAAATCAAAGTTAACGAAGTTAGCATGAGGAACATAAACATTTAAACATGTTTTTCAAAATGCAAAGGAAATGTTCACCAAATCCCACCAAGGGTATACATGTTGAGTTCTAATATCTAGCTAGCAGAAACTAGAAGCTAATGCAATTTTGGCTTTTATTGGCCATCTATAATGTAGGCTACTAGCTAAATGAGGTTTATATTACAAGTGGGCAACAAGTACAGCAGTCGATATTTAACTTACAGGGAGGGGCAGAGTTCTGAAAAGTTCCCAACACATTGATTCAGTCAAAGGATTTCCCCATGATATTTTACAGCGCAATTAAGTTAGTGATGCTTGGAAGGAGCAAGTCAAAACCAAGTAATTTTTAAGGGACAAAATAATCTAGCAGCCACTTTTTTGTTGAAGCAACGTTTCAGTGGAGAAAAACACCCGTTTGGATACCTGGAATAGTTGACAGCACCGTCCCACTTGTCTACCATGGACCCAGACTAGAAACTTCCTAAAGAACATCTCCAATGGTTTCTAAAAAAGGTACATTTATCATAAATACAGAGCACTACGACCTCCGCAAGACCATCGGCTCTGCCAAGCGGGAGTATAAGAACAGGGTGGAGGACAAATTCAAGAGCCACGACGTGAGGGGTGTGTGGAAGGGGCTGCAGACAATCACGGACTTCAGAGGGAGAACCAGCGGTGTAGAGAACTCCTCTACCTCCCTCCCTGGCGAGCATAAACACCTTCTTCGCCCGGTTCGACGTGAACGGCAGCCCGCCGAGTCAGCGCTGCCTGAGGAGGCCAGCCTGCTGAACATCCTCAGAGGCTGACGTGCGCGAGCCTTCAAGCGGGTGGACATCCGGAAGGCGGCGGGCCCAGACCACATCCCGGGGGCGCGTCCTCAGAGCATGCGCAGACCAGCTGGCAGGAGTCTTCGCAGACATCTTCAACCTGTCCCTGTCCCAGGCTGTTGTTCCCGAGGTCTTCAGATGTCCATCATCGTGCCTGTCCCTAAACACCCCAAGGTAACCTGCCCGAATGACTGGAGATCCCCGTAGCCCTCACCTCGATTGCGCACGTAAATGCTTCGGACGAGGCTGGTCAAGGAACTTAATTTTGTTCCATGTTCGCGCTGCCACGCTGGACCCATGGCAATTTGCCTTACCCGGTCAAAACAGATCCTACCGACGACGCCATTGCCATGGCACTTCACACTGCCCTCTCTCACCTGGAGGGGAAGAACTGTTGTGTGAGATGCTGTTTGTGGACTTCAACTCAGCGTTCAAACACGATAGTTCCTGCCAAGCTCGACACCAAGCTCAGGAGTCTAGGCCTGCACCCACCATGTGCAGCTGGGATACTGGGACTTTCCTGTCGGGCCGCCGCCAGGTGGTGAGGATGGGCAGCACCACCTCAGAGCCGCTGACCCTCAACACTGGAGCCCCTCAGGGATGCGTGTTTGAGCCCTCTCCTCTACTCCCTGTACACCCACGACTGCATGGCTATGCACAGCCTCCAACGTCTTCATCAAGTTTGCTGACGACACGACAGTGTTGGGTCTGATCGCCGACGACGACGAGACAGCCTACAGGGAGGAGGTTGGATCACTTGCACAGTGGTGCCAAGAAAACAACCTCGCCCTCAACGTCAAGAAGACCAAGGAGCTGATTGTGGACTACAGGAAGCGGAGAGGAGAGCACGCCCCCATCTCCATCGAACGGTGCTGCAGTAGAGAGGGTCAGCAGCTTCAAGTTCCTCGCGTGCACATCTCCGAGGACCTCACATGGACCACGCACACCACACACGTGGTGAAAAAGGCCCAACAACGCCTGTATTTCCTCAGGCGACTGAGGAAATTCAACATGTGCCCCCGCATCCTCAGAACATTCTACTCCTGTACCATCGAGAGTGTTCTCACAGGATGCATCACCGTCTGGTACGGGAACTGCACCGCACTGGAGCGTAAACACTACAGAGGGTGGTGCGGACGGCCAGTACATCGTTTGGAGGTGAGCTTCCCTCCCTCCTGGATATATACACCAGGCGGTGCGTGGCCAAGGCCAAACGGATTATTAAAGACAATAACCACCCCAGCCACGAACTGTACACACTTCTACCGTCAGGCAGGCGATACCGCAGTATCAAATGCCACACGAGCAGATTCAGAGACAGCTTCCACAGTCAGGCCATCAGGCTGCTGAACAAGTTCGGCATCAATGTCTAAATGCTAGTGCTAAATGTTACTGCTAGTGCTAGTCCTGGTGATAAGTTGTTACTGCTGGAGCTGGTGCTGGTGTTGGTGCTAGTACTGGTGTTAGTGCTAGTCCTGGTGCCAACTGCTGGTGCTAGTGTTGTGTCGACTGTCTGGGAAGGTATTCCGTGACATTCTGTGAATGTCAGCATATAACAATGTATATTTTAGTACATCGATTTATATGTGTATGGATATTTTACTGTATATTCCATTTCATTTTAGATTTCATTTACTTATTTATATAGAATTCTATTTATAGTTCTATTCCTATTTTGTAGTTTTACTCTATTTTGTATTCTTTATAATTACTGTCGGCTGTCGGGCGTTTTGCACAAAAAGTTTTTAACTCACTGCTTATACTCACGTGTAAATTGTGAAGTTACAATAAAAATACTTGATACTTGATACCTTGTGTCACATTGATTCCCGAGCTCGCTGCTTTGCTACAGATAATCCAGAACCTGAACCTGAACTCCAGCAACAATAGATGACCAGTACTGGTTCTAGATGGCTAGCATTGGTTGTAGGTGGTAACCACTGGTTGTAGGTGGTTATTACTGGTTAGTTGTACTAAGCAGTTGCACTAACCAGTAATAACCACCTGTTTCTCAGTATCACGTGCAATATTATTATTACTGCCCAACATCATGTGCAATACTCTCAATATCATGTGCTATATTATTAACATTATTAATATCATGTTATCTCTAAATACTACCTGCAATACTACCTCATCTCCTCTCATCATCGTGTGCAATATTCTTAATGTCATGTGCAATACCTCTCCTACATTAGCTTTCAACATTATGTGCAATATTCTTAATATTCTTTATATCATGTGCAATACGTCCTCTTACCATTATTATCATCACAGTTGTATTACACTTCAATTATTGCCAAATTGTTTTCGCGGACTGAATACCTTATCTTGCCTATATATTTTTATATTTCACCTTTATTTTTATTCTACTAGGACTGTACATTTGTAAATCTGTTATTTTATTTGCATTATTCTGTTTATTTCTCTACTGTTTTATTGTATTGCTATGCAACCTGGCACAAGAATTACCTTCGGGATTAATAAAGATAATTCTTCTATCTTCTTCCTCAAGGCTCGGTGCTTGGTCCCCTTCTCTTCATCCTCTACATGCTCCCCCTTGGTCACATCATTCGCCGCCATGGACTACAATTTCACTGCTAGGCCGACGACACCCAGCTTTACATCTCCACCAAATCCATCACTCCTGCCATTCTCTCCACTCTCACGGACTGCCTCACTGAAATAAAACCCTGGATGAACAACAACTTCCTCAAACTCAACTGCAATAAATCGGAAATCATCATAATTGGCCCAAAATCTCTCCTCCCAGAACTTCTCACTCTCCATCGACGGACACACAGTCACACCCTCCCCCCTGGTCCGTAACCTCGGCATTATCATGGATCCCACCCTCTCCTTCAAGTTACACATCAGCAACATCACCAAAACATCCTTCTTCCACCTCCGTAATATTGCACGACTCCGCCCACCCTCTCCTCCTCAGCTGCAGAAACACTCATCCATGCCTTGATCACCTCCAGATTAGACTACTGCAACAGCATTCTTTATGGTTTACCTTCCACTGCCCTTCAAAAATTGCAATATGTTCAAAACTCAGCTGCCCGGTTACTCACCCACTCCCGCTCCAGAGAACACATCACACTCATCCTCCAACACCTTCACTGGCTTCCAATACAGCACCGAATCCATTTCAAGATCCTCCTCATCACTTACAAAGCTCTCAATAATCTCGCCCCCTCATACCTGACAGATCTCCTCCATCGCCACTCCCCCACTCGCCACCTCCGATCTGCCGATGCCAACCTTCTCACCCCCATCACCAAGACCAAGTACCACACCTTGGGGGACAGAGCCTTTGCCGTCGCTGCCCCAACCCTCTGGAATTCCCTGCCTCCTAACATCCGAAACTCTGACACACACACTTCTTTTAAAAACCAACTCAAAACCCACCTTTTCAAAAAAGCCTACAATATCTGACTTCCACCTCCACCATTCTCTCACTCTGCAACCTCTATATTGGTTTTTGTTGCTGTATCTGTGTACGTTTGTTATGTTTGTTTATTGTAAAGTGTCTGAGTACCTTGAAAAGCGCTATATAAGTCCTATGTATTATTATTATCTTATGTGGTTATAGGTGGTTAGCTCTGGTTGCACATGGTTATACTAGTTGTACGTGGTTAGCTCTAGCTCTAGGTGTTTAGTACTGGTTGTACATGGTTAGCTCTAGCTCTAGGTGTTTAGTACTGGTTGTACGTGGTTAGCTCTAGCTCTAGGTGTTTAGTACTGGTTGTACGTGGTTAGCTCTAGGTGGTTAATACTGGCTGTAGTCGCGTGGTTAGGACTGGTTACCTTCTCAGCGGCATGCATGAGCGCAGTGGTTCCGGTGTTTTGGCGGCCATTGACGCGGACCCCCTTCCTGATGAGCAGACGCAGGATGTCGTTCTGGCCGCCCGCCGCCGCTAGCATGCACAGAGACATGCCGCTGGAGTCCTGACGCCACGGGTGACATGATACACAACAAACATACACATGATAGTCATACATGTGGAACAATGTAACATACAGGGATCCCACACATACATGAAGGAGAACATACAACACAGATGACACATGATGAACCACATACAACACAGATGACATGAACATACAACACTGACCAGATACATGAATATACAGCATAAAAACCACACAACATACTTGAATATACAACATGCATGCATGCCTATGTAAATTGAGATAAAGGTTGCAACATAAAATAGCTTAAGTTTTTGTTGTACTTATAACAAAGATTACAATATATGTTTGTATTTCAGTGAAACTTTGACAAAAGGGAGATATTAGAGCTATGGAAACCAGATGCTATTGAAACACAAGTACAGTTCTGCATACTGATGTACAACAGCTAGCTAGCTAGTAGCACAATCACTAATAATGGCACAGCGTGATACATGTAAGCCAAGAAAATATTTATTGTCCAAGCAGAAGTTATAGGTTTCATACAGTAAATGAGGGGATGACCATTGAGTGAACTGTGTTTATACAAGAGTGATTCGCAGTCTACAGTACAGAAAATGTGTGGATCGTATGGGAGCGATAAACTTATATTTCCTGGGTCAAGCACCAAATATTACTGTTGATACCCGAATGGTCCACAGAAATGTCCAACACAGTGGCTGTATTCTCACACAAGTACCTTGAAAGCCACAGAGCGCATTAGATACAGAATAATACAAATTGTTCATGAAGAAAACAGCCTTTGAACCAATCAGAACAAACATATAAAACACATTTTTGGCTAGAAACCACATTTTTGTTGGAGTTTGTGATCACCTAAATAAGTATTCAGTAAGTAGAACTTGACACCAACAGGACAATTTTTACCCATCATGTTGGGGACCTACTTTAAACACTCGACCTTTCTTGTGTTGATTGTATTTTACAATTTCCGTTTCACATTTGCAACTAAAATGTCTCATAATTGTAACTGAAATTGTAACTTCATTCGTAACTACAAATGTACCCTGTCTGGTAAGAGGAATGAAAGTACTTAAAAAAAATAATGAGGATGACGAAATAACTACCTGTGTACAGCTAGCAGTAGTATGATGCAATAAAGTCCACTTTCCCTGGTTAAAACCACAAATATTCTGTGGATGCATTAAAAATCTCTTTTCTATCGTGATAGGCATATGGTGTTAACATTTTAACAATTTTAGCTTTGCGATTAAATCAATATTATGACATGTAGACGTTTAAGGTGGGGAAATTATACATTTTTGACATTGTTCAAATTAAAATAATTATTTATGAATTGTACCTTGAGAATTTTTGTTTTACCCATGATATAAATGGGAGGCTTGGTAGGCGTAGTGTAGTTTACACACAACACAAAAAAATCTACTTAACATAGCTTAATAATAATAATAATAATAATACTAATACATTTAATGTATATAGCGCTTTTCTAGGTCGCTTCACACACAATAAAATTAAAGTATGAGACGAAACATTTAAGCTAGAGTCGGTGAGATGGAGGAGGAGGAGGATGATTGTCAGGTGAATTTGAAGAGGTGGGTCTTGAGGGCCTGTTTGAAGGAGGGGAGGGTGGGTGATTGTCGGATGTGAATGGGGAGGGTGTTCCAGAGGGAAGGTGCGGCAACTGAGAAGGCCCTGTCACCCCAGGTCCGGAGCTTGGTCCTAGGGACTGACAAGCAGTTTGTGTCAGTGGACCTGAGGCGACGGGTAGGGGTGTGGCGGGGGAGGAGGAGGTCGGAGAGGTAGGGAGGGGCCAGGTTGTTTAGGGCTTTGTAGGTGGTGAGCAGTATTTTGAAGTTGATCCTGTATTTGACTGGGAGCCAGTGAAGATTGTGAAGGACAGGGGTGATGTGATCTTGGCGGCGGGTGGAGGTGAGCAGGCGGGCAGCGGAGTTCTGGGCGTATTGAAGTTTGTTGAGGGTTTTGTTGGGTGAGCCGTAGAGGATGCTGTTGCAGTAATCGAGTCTGGAAGTGATGAAAGCATGGATGAGGGTTTCGGCGGCAGAAAGGGGCAGGGAGGGGCGGAGGCAGGCAATGTTTCTGAGGTGGAAGAAGGCAGTTTTGGTGATGTGGTTGACGTGGGGCAGGAATGAGAGGGTAGGGTCAAGGATGATGATTTATATTACAAGTGGGCAACAAGTACAGCAGTCGATGTAGATATTTAACCTACAGGGAGGGGCAGAGTTCTGAAAAGTTCCCAACACATTGATTCAGTCAAAGGATTTCCCCATGATATTTTACAGCGCAATTAAGCTTGTGATGCTTGGAAGGAGCAAGTCAAAACCAAGTAATTTTTAAGGGACAAAATAATCTAGCAGCCACTTTTTTGTTGAAGCAACGTTTCAGTCGAGAAAAACACCCGTTTGGATACCTGGAATAGTTGACAGCACCGTCCCACCCGTCTACCACGGACCCAGACCAGAAACTTCCTAAAGAACATCTCCAATGGTTTGTAAAAAAGGTACATTGATCATAAATACATTATAAACTATTATGGAACTGGCTCCCTTTGAGCCATAGCTACACGTATACTTGGTTTACCTAATGCTGTCTATTCAATCATGCAACAGCACACCAACAGCTTGGTCCAATGGAGCCTCAATGGTCTCAGTAGGTGACATTTATGCATTCACCGAATGCATTTCCTTGCACCCATCATGTAGAACTGAGTGCCTGGATAACAAGTTGATCCGTTTCATTATGAAAAACATAATTGAATAGAATGTGAAAAAAAAATACAAATTACAATAACATTTCTAGCACCAAATTGTGCTTTGCAGAAAAAACAAAAGCACTATTAATATTCAGGATTACGATCAAAATATAAATACTACTTTTTTGGTCCGAATTTTACAATCGGTCCATCCCTAGTTATTTTATCATTACATTTAAGTTAATTAAATGTAGGTCTTAAAGAAGTGGGAGGGGATAGAGGGGATTGAGATTGAGGGAAACTGTAAAGTTGGAAGGGCCGGAGGTATGAACGATGGGTGAAAAGGAGGATGCATGGGAGGCACAGACCTTTTGGATTTTTGTAGAATGTGTGATTTTTATGGGTGGTTGTTGATTATATTTTTTGTATGTTTAATAAAAGTGTATATTCCTACATCTGTCTGAGTCTGTGTGTGCATTTCCGGACACGCACTTCACCCCCCGCTGCTACAACTCAATCCTCTGATCTGGTTGAACAGAAGGTTACATTTTCTTTAGATTCAAATGTATTTCGACCAATCATGTCTGTAGACGCGCTTTACATGGAGTGGGTCTCTACTGTTAACAACTTCACCAGTGGAACCACAACAAACGTGATGTATCCATTCATCTCTGATCCACTAATAACTAAAACAAGAGCATAATTTTGCTATTGTCAGTCTCTCTCCTTGGCCAACAGCAAACACAAACTCTGCCAGCACTGGTAAACTTTACCTTTCCCATAGCCAGTGAGAAGACAAGCCATAACATCCTGTCCCAACACCAACATCCTTAAACACGGTGTTTGTAAAAAAGCTTTAAAATCAAACCTGTGCAGTGCCTCGAGGTAGATCAGGCTGTTCATCTCCTTCTGCTCTAATCCTTCCCAACACCATTTCTTTTATGAGGTCACAAATCCTATGTAGTCCTCCTTGAGACTACCTTAATTTGAGGACACTTTGGGGGGGCAACAAAGTAAGAATCTTTGGACATATAAATACTGTTTAAATCGGCATCTTCAGTACATTCTGCTATTCATGTTTGCCCAGAATTTAATACCCATACATTTTTAGGATGACCAACCATCCCACTTCCCGTACTTGACCGTCTCCTACAATGATCATTCATGAAGTATTTACAGGGACAGATATACAGGAGCATCCCACTCGACACTGGAGTTATGAACGCCATGACTGAGGGGTACAGTGTGTTTAGACAAAGAAGCGCTTCTTCTCTTCTTCTTGGCCTGAATGGTGTTATGAACAAAGTACTTAACCTCCCGCCAGGTCCGGCTTCTCAAAGCAGGCTCAGCCGCTAGACATGCATCACACTCCTTCTTGCCCGGGGCCTTCGCCAGCATACAAATGTCACCCAGCTGCCACCGGACGGCAGCCTGCTCCGCCTCACTCCACAACCTCTTAGCTCTCTTAGGAGTCTTTTGGGGAGGAGAATGTGGTGATTGAGTACCAGGGTTGGCTACGGCCATGTCATTTTTCTTCATTGATGCTGTCCGGTGCTGAACACTTTGTGAAGGTGCATGAGTGCTTGTGATTGGGTTAGTTGTGTGGGAGCTTGGGGTCAAGTTATTTGAGTTGGTTCTGGTGTGCAGGTTAGTGGTGTTGGCTCCGGGGTGCGGGTTAGTGGTGCGGGTTCTCGGGTGCGGGTTGGTGGTGTGGGTTGTGGGTTTCGGGTTGGTGGTGTGGATTCTGAGGTTTGGGTTAGTCGAGTGGGAGCTAGGGAGAGGGGTAGTGCTGTGGGAGCTTGGGATTGGGTTTGTCGAATGAGTGCTTGGAAGAGGGGTAATGCTGTGGGTTCTGGGAGGGCTTGCAGGGTACACTGGTGTACTAGAATGGTTCAGGGGTCTGAAAGAATACGGCATGTTTGAACGTCTATCATTCAGTGGTGTGAACCGAGGGACCATTTGTGAACCTGGCGAATTTACTGTTACAATCATTGGAGGGCTGCTGCCATGTGGAGAATACAACATCAGTTGTCCTGGCATGCTTGCGTGCTGTGGCGAGTATGCAGGAAGAACTGGCATACTTGTCGTGTGTTGTGGTGAATACGGTGGAGATGATGGTGTACTTCTAGCGCTCTCTGGTGTAAATATTTGTGCATTTAAGGGCGTCAAGGTGGGAATCATTGGTGCATTTTGCACTGCCAGGTTTGTTTTGAAACCCCCCATCGATGAATGCCCAGAGTTCATGGATGGTTTAGCTTTAGGATACCGTACAGCAGTCGGAATTGCTGCTGAAATTTCCCTATGTTCAGTTGGTGGATAGGTTGTCCGGCTGAGAACAAAATCCTTGTTTTTTTTGTCTGGCAATTCTTTCTTTGTCGCACGGCGACCCCCTCTTTGGTTCTTTTTCTTCAAAAACCTTACATCTCCTCGAGCCTTACGGTGAAAACATTTCCTTTTCATCGTCTGCAACCTGTTGTGAACGTAACTCTTGACGTCGGTCCAGGACCTGGCTTTTAGGGCAGGTTCAGTAGTGATGCAGGCCATGCACTGCTTCTTCCCGGGGAGCTTCATGAGTGTGAAGCAATGGCCAAGGTACCTCCTCACTGCCTCCTGCTCCTCATTACTCCAGCCCTTCTTTCTAGCTAAACTCTTCTGGATGGTTCCTGGAGGGGAGGATGGAACAGACTAACATATAGTATCCAAACAAGAAGCTAGAGCATGTACTTGATCAATCTATGTTATTAAAAACACTGCAAAAAGGTTAACTGGAGTATTTTAAGAAGGTAAATAAACACTTACCTGAAGCTTCAGCAGGAACTGAAGTTTTGAGAAGTTGCTTGCTCATTTCCTCCAACAGCAAAGGATTTTCTGTGAGATTGGAGCACTCCTGGTTGCTCCGGTCCAGGAGTTTGTCAATTTTCTTCAGCTCATGTTCCTTCAGATTCATAAGCTGCCAATAACTGGCAACCTCATCTCGAATTGTTGTGGACAAAATGGCATCTGGGTTTTGAACGCCACATTCAGTCGCTGCTTTTCTCAAACAATCGAACGCCCTGAGAGGGGAAAGGCCTTCATTTCTTGCAAAAACATATGGGTTGCCTTCTGCCACACTAGCCTTATCCCGAGTTTCATTGAGTAGATCAATGGATGACACCATCCTTTCAGTAAGAAGGACCAGCATGTTTCTACAGCCACGGCCCCCTACTTCCAATCTTGTGAGAGCATCTTTAAGTTCCAGTTCTAGTTTTGTGCACAGAATCTCATCAGCAGAAGGCATGAATGGTACCTCCGTCTTCTTGCTATTGTACTCCTTAAGAAGCATTCGCCCAGTGTCTCCCACTCTGCCTCTGTTGAAGAGATAGACCTTAGTGACAGTGACCTCGCCAAGCTTCCTCCATGGTGATGAACCAGGGTTCTCCTTCAGCTCTTGGGTAGCTTCATCGCTGACTGTCGTGACAAATCTATACAGTTTTATAAGATCCTCCATCAGCGTTGACTTGTCTATTTCCACTTTCTGATTATCTAGCCGGTTGGCAGCCATGCGAGAGCTTGTGAAGAAACTCTTATTCCACTTTTTATCAAGAAGACTTATGAATCTTTGGATTTTGGCCTCTGTTTCACTGTCCTCAGTCATTCGACTTTCACCAAAAGCAATTTCCGCAGATCGTTTTAAAGAGTAGCCTATCTTCGAGACCAGGGAAACTGTCTTATAGCGACTGGAGCTAGGGTCAAAACCGGCCAATTTCTTGGCCCCCTCGACAGCCAATTCGAATCTGTAAGGTGTACACATTTCATGCAAATACTGTACGCTGCTGTCAATTTCGTTGGCAGCGAGGACAAATCTACCCAGCTCCCTCATTTTCTGCCCAATGTAAGCAAACTGTGATCGGTCGTGGTCATGCTTAGCCAACAGAGCGCTGCCATATTTACAGATGAGTGGGTCATTCCGCACATGGTGAGAGATGTCATCTTGATGCATTATGTGAATTATTTCCTCACAACCCCCCGTCAAGAACTCAGACATGGGAAGTAGTCGAGAAGCAGCAGTCTGAACTCTGCCTCTCTTTGCTCCGATGTCTGGCTTCTGATCTCCTTTTCTCTTACACGCCCACTCATGTTTCCAAAGGTCGGTTTTGCGGTAAAATGCCAGGCAGTGCTGGCAAGGCAAATAATCTCGAACAGACAGCGTAGGATTATTCATGTTTTTCTTTGTCACAATTTCTCCTTCTCCACTTTTAAGGACTCTACAATTGTGTTCATAATCTCCTTTATTGCGGATTTGATCCAGCAAACTGTGTCTAATTTTGGAACCTTTGGGAAAGTGTATGGCATGAGCAACTTCTGTCTCATCTGAATGTCTATGTTCTAAATGCCTCAGTAATCGACAGAAGGGATTTTTGCAATACAAGCAGAAATGCTTTTTTGATGGCTCCTCATCATCATCCTCATCGTCATCCTCCACCAATGTACTTGTCTCAAACACCTTTTTGCACGTCCTCGAGCTAAATCTGGTTGGTTGTCGTATTTCCTTGATTTTCCTGCGTCCAGATTTACTTTTTGGACCCTCTGCATTTCTCTGTACAGATGTACCTGTGGTGTAATCATCTGCTGCCTGAATGCCATCTGTGCTTTCTGCAGGGTGACATGGAAAACTCCATTGCCCAACCTGATCATCCACTTGATTCTCCATTTGTATTGGATGGATGTCTTCCAGACCATTATGGTCAGCAGGGCTGCTTAGCTCCCCGCCTGGGATAATTTCAGTATTATTGCTTGAACAATCCTGCTTGAAACCCAAACTCATCTCACGAGTTAAATTCACGTCTGTGTTCACTGGTATCTGGAGTTCTGGTGTTTTATAACTCAACAGGTTACCATCAGTGTGGTCATCCTTATTTAAAAACCTCTCTTCTTTGTTTTGGACCGGCTGTGGTAAATCCACCGTATTTGGACAGGCAAAACCACTGATTGGGCCCTCCGGATCTTGCAGGATACTGTCATTCAGTCTCAAAGTGCCCTCTTCTGTTGCATTCCCCATGCCAAGATTAAAACTACAGGAAGTGTGTGAGCTCCTCTCCTCAATCACACACTTGTCTCCTTCAAAAGCCATCTTCTCCTCAATCAAACTCTTGTCTCCTTCAAATGTCATCTTCTCCTCAACAGAACATGCCTGTAAGAGAACAAGCATATGTCAGACTCACAGACAGAGCCAGGCTCAGGATCACTTTAGATCTGAATGTAAATATACAGGACATCATGTCCAGTTTTAAAATATCTCAATATGTTGAGGAGAATGTGGTAACTACAGTCAAGAATTTCCTTCGGGATTAATACAATTCTATCTTATCTTACAGTTTAAATATTATACAAAGTAGAGCTGCATGGCAAAAATCCAGGCAAGAGAAAGGTAGGTCTTATGTCCTTTGGGAACCCTCAACTGATGCTTCCACTGCTGACCTCTAAGCACCTTGGCAACCCCCGAGCCAAACATCCAGGCTCATTCAAGCAGGTAAATGCGAACTTGTGTTGGTGTTGACAAAAACCCATCTAAAATAAGTAGCCACCCCATGAACAAAAGAAAATGGAGCACCCTCACACTGTCTGTACAAAAACCACATGTGACCCATCAGAAATAGTTAATGGCTTTATTTGGATTAAGCAGCGTACTACAACGTTTCGACATTGTAAATGTCAGACCAAGAGTATTTAGAATTATGGGATGTAGGGGTGAAATGCTGCATGGATATGGTACAAAATAGATTTCACTTTTACGATTGAAATTCTTATATAATATATAGTAACCAAGACTAAGATCCACATGATGGTTTATGACAATGTTTGAAATGTTCACAAGGCAATGCGAGGCCAAAAAGAAGAACATTAGCAGCATTGATCATACATAGCCATTACAGTTATAGCCGTTATAGCCATCCACTAAGCTTTCAAGCATCCAATAAGTAGAACCTATATCCATTTCTGTTCTCACAGCATAGCAATGGGCTGCATATGGTGCATTACATAGTACTACAGCTGTCATTACATTGGGTTGATGAGGACGATAGTCAGAGTTCTGAGAGCACTGGTGTACCTGCATCGCAGACTGTCCAAACTTCTTTTTATACTTCTTGGATCCATCTTTTCTTATCTCTGGGGAAAATAGGAAATGAGTCACAGTACAGTTTCCAACGTAAACAATCTTTGATGATCTTTTGAAGTTCATATGAATATTGGTTCCAAAACATCCATCGATATTGTATTTGAATAAATGTATTTGAATAAATCATCATTAGATGATGAAGTGTTGCGTACAGTAAACTCAGCATTACAATAAACATGTCAGTTACATCAAACATCCTGTATTCATCCAGTATTTATGTGAGGCTAAAATTCAATGAAGAGTAATACTTGAATATATAAGATAAAGTTAAGCCCACAATGGTAAAGTGAACAGTTGAAACTGTAGTTTAATGTTTACCTTTGACACTGTAAGTTCCTTTGGAGCAGGTGTAGATCTTGAGGCGACAGGTTTCTTGGTTGCAAATCTATTAATTCCCATTTTCAGCAGGTAGGAAATGTCTTTGTAAATCAACATATTAGCCGCTGTAGTCAGATTAAGTGGACATCAGCACTCCATCCTTCCATTAAAATCATTATAACACTGCAAGGTGCGTTTTGATGCATTAGTAACCTGTCAACTGATTACAAAACAAACCACATGTAGTTTGTTTCCTCCATTATTTCTCTTTATCCAATGGCTTTCTGAAGACATTGATTCATTTTTAATTTAAAACGGCCGGAGTAACATCGACACATATTTTAACGGCTGGACTGAAGACTAGCTGAGATTACGTGTTTCCAAGTAAAGAGGATATTATGGCAAACAGTTTGAGGGACGAGAAATGACGAGAAATAATCAATTGTATTTGCAGTAGTCTAAGCATCCCAACCGACCAACAAAAAACACCAACCACGTGACGGCAAACGTGTTTATAGAAGAAGTGAATCAAAACCCAACCACAATTTATAGATTGGTTTGCATTGTAGAGGACTCATTCAATAGGGGGGTATGGCAGAGTTGTTTACGTTGACGTCCATAAGAAAAGCGTCAAGGCATTTAGTCGAGTTAGAGTTATAACGGCAGAGGAAGTGGAGGTGAGCTTTGTGCTCATTTTATTATATATTCGGTCATGTGGAGTCTATTAAACAATACTCTATACTTGGAGTCGAACGATTCATGACATTTGATTCTCACAATTAAAACAATATTTGCTCTTGCAAAAAAAACCCCATATATTATACTTTTTTAAATAATGAATTCAAAATAATACATTGTATTATTTACTGTGCCTCAGCAACCCCAAACAGGATTTTGATGGTTTCCTTTATTTTCTCACCATTTCTATTCGAAGTGTGCTGCTGTGCCATTATAACTGTGTGCAATGCCATGACGCTTTTCTACCCTAAATGAATCAAAAACAACTCTGTGATACCCTAAACGAATTTAAACGAATGCTATTGTGACCTGTGATTGGCTGTCGGGTTACCTGGTGATTAAGCATTGATGTGATACACCTGCCCTATTTGGCTTTTGCAGGAGAGCCAGCAGCCCATCCCAGAATGAAAAAAAGCTGAAGGCATTTTTTCGCGGCGGGTCAGGGGGCTATGGTTCTAGTCTAAGCTGTGAGTTTCATTACATCAGCACAGTAGTAGAGGTGGCGTTTATGTGCTGTTTGCAGGGGGTCATACTGGTCAACACCACCGCTGTATTTATCACACCACACACCCAGGCACGCACGCGCACACACGGCTACCAAGGTGCAGGCTAAGGTGCACATTTTCTGTTGAAAATATAGAACCTTTATATAGAACAGCCTTTCTTAAAACTATGGGTCACATCACAAAAGTTGGATGTGGGTCAAGAGCACAGAGACACAAGACATTTCCAAGTGTGTGGACATGTTCCCACAGAGGTCTTTTGGGCTCCCAGAAAATGACCAAGTGCAAGACCACCTGCTATCGGAGATAGACATCATTACAGACGCTGGGTGGGGTGAGGTGAGCGGTGCTACTGACCTCTTGGTCCAGGTTGTACTCTTCTTTGGAGTTGAGAGCCAGTTTAACAGACATGTAGTCTCCACTCTTCACTGCGTCTCGGAGCTCGCCTGCGAACACAGGAGAATCATTGGGGGATCGAACTGAAAGCCTTTGCCTGCCACCCCTCTCCTCCTTTCCCCTTCTGTCCACAACCTGTCTGACAAGTGTTAAGATCCGTGAGGTTAGACCGCTTTCTCAGGGACGTCTACTAGCAGGATTTACAGATTCCTGCACAGAGCAACTGTAGATATAGCATAAGTTTCCCGAATTTCCCATTAATAAAAGTACTATCTTATATAACACTATCAACCCTGTGAGGGACTTCAGATACTCACTGGGAGAGAGCGGTGGGCCTGACAGGATCTCGTCTTCTCCGTTCAGGTGTTTCTGGAAGTCCTCCAGTGTCATCCAGTCCAGGTTCAGGTCCATGCCCAGACTCAGGGTGGCCTGGCCCCCTGCGCAGCACAGATAACATAAGGAGGTGAGCAAATGAAGAAACAAGACTAACATGCTAGCACCTAGCATTTACAGCAAGCTAGCACACTCGCACCCAGCATTTGCAAGAGGCTAACAAGCTAGCACCTAGCATAACATACACATAAACTGACACAGGAACTTAGCATTCACAATCGTCAACACGCCCAAGCACTTATCATGTACACCAGGCTAAACTGCAAAACCTCATCATCATGATAACATGCTAGCTCCTAGCATTTACACCAAAGCTAACTGATAGACCCTTTTCACAGATCGCCAACAGCAGGTAATTTTAAGGTTAGGTGGGTTCTATGTATGTCTGTCTGTTGTAGCACTCGCATCGTCAATGTATATTTGACCTGAATAGTTGTGTTTAGACTGGTGCATTGCCAGACATAAATCGACCCATTAAAAAACCCCATAATTAATGTTATGACGAGCTACACCTGGGTTTTCCTGCTGCAATGAAAAGAGTCTATATAACTTTTTACGATTACCCCATCCTCTGGAGGAGGAGGCGGTCGTCATAGCAACAGACTCACTGGACTTGTCTGCGCCCTCCAGGGGGTCCGGGGGCTCCGGTGTGTCGTCGCAGGCCATGAAAAGCCGGGGGTCACTGTCCTCCCTCCTCTTCCAACGCCGGTCATCCGTGGGGGTCCGCCTCTCCCAGCCGGGCCTCTGCCCCGTCTCCTCCGCCGCCTTGTCCCTCCTCTCCTCCCCCGCGCGGGCCCGCACAGAGGGCTCCTCCACCTCCTTCTCGTCACTGTCCAGGCTGAAGCCGTGGCTCTGGTTCGCTCTGGGGCCGGCTGCTGGGGGAGGGGCCATGGTGGTGGGGGGCGGGGCACAGTTTGGTAAGCAACACGACACCACAACCCACAGCAAATGAGGCCAACGTTAAATCCAGTTATATATAAATACACCTTCTGTAGACTACATGTGAGGGGTGTGCATCTCTCCTTGCACACACGGTTCGACGCGCGTCGCGATACATGGGCTCTGACTCGATACCACAACAATACTTTTAGTATGATTCGGTACGATTCGGTTTGAGAATCTATGAGATTCAATCCACTTAATATTTGTTACATTTAGGGATGCAGAAGACCAAGGTGAGCTTTGGGCACTTGCCAATACTGTGTACTGACAAGAGTACTTCAAATAATAAATGCCATTTTCAGTTGGTTACTAGAATAGTAAGAATGCCGATTTTGAATAACAGTAGATGTACGTCCATCCTTCCACTTTCTCAACAACCATTCATCCGATCGACTTGGCCGGTGTATTTTTGAGGACTCAAAGAAGTGCAATGTTGAGCGCGAAGCGGTCAATGTGTGTCAATACCCTTTTCAAACGGGCATATGCAGAGTTGTAGTTACAAACAATTCATTAAGATACAATAGACTGTCACTTCTCACCTTCTGTCTGCTTAGCGGCCATCTTGTCTGAATCCGGTTTCTGGACCGGAGAGTCTTTTGACTTCGTCCAAGAAGCACAGGAAGGGGGAAGAGGCGGGAAAACACAGGAAGGAGAAGGCGTCGGAGGATGGGCGGAAGAAGAAGGGGAAGAAGGAGAGGAAGGTGAAGTCGTCGGACGACGAGGACGCCGCTCCCCTGGAGGAGGACCTCAGCGACGCGCCATCAGGTCGCTCGGAGGAGAAGGTCAGGCAGCAGCAGAAGACGGGTCAGAGGTCGGAGACGAAGTCGCAGGGCTTCAAGGACCACCACGACAAGAAGCCCAGGAAGTCGGAGGACAGCCTCCAGAAGGCCAAGGGCCAGAGCTTCTCCAGGCTGAGGGCTGAGGACCCCGCGCCCCACTCCTCCGACTCCTCTGACAGCTCCTCCCTGCACAAGAAGGCCAGGAGCAAGACAACGCCCGAGGGCACCGCGCCACTGCCCCCCGGTGCCAAGATCCCTCCGTCCTCCTCATCCTCGTCCTCCCTGGCGTTGACCGGCAGCGGTACTAAGGCCCGCGAGGAGGAGATGGCAGTGGCGGCGGGGGTAGCGACTGGGGGAAAGGAAGGGGAGCCGACCCCCGGGGGTCAGAAGGACAGCTCCACCAACCTGTTTGAGAAATTCCTGCTCAACTGCGAGGCCAAGGACCGAGTCCCGCGCAGACACGCCGTCCACCAGCCGCCTGTCGCCACGGAAAACACCAGCACCACAACCAGCGGCAGCAGCAGCACCGGGAAACCCAAGGTCAGGACAAGGTCACCTCCGACTGAACCTATTCAGTCAATTAGCAGACGCTTTTATTTAGTGTAGGACTGCACAATGTATAAAATATTAAAAAATGATGTTGCGATTCTTTAAAAATATTGTTTTCAAAATCCTAAATCAATTAAAAACTGATTTAATTAATGTGGCAGATTGAAAGACATTGAACCTGTAAACATCTGCTTCTGCTTTTTCATATTATTCAAATTAACAATCTACCGTATTTTCCGGACTATAAGGCGCACCGGATTATAAGGCGCACTGTCAATGAACGGGTCTATTTTCATACATAAGGCGCACCGGATTATAAGGCGCACCGCATTATAAGGCGCATTAAGCAACACAAAACAGTCAGATAAATCGAACTTTATTCAACTCATTCACAATAACTCAACATTGTTCAGTTGTAACACATAAAATACAAAACAATACACTCACTTTTTCAGTTCATTCCTCATCCACAAATCCATCAAATTCTTCATCTTCAGTCCTTATACACACACCATAATATTACCGGTATGTTGAAGCACAGTACGTATTACTCCGCAAGGCTAGTATTACGCCGTGGTAGCCGTAATGCGCCGACAATCCATCAAGTATTACTCCGCGGTAGCCGTAATGCGCCGACAATCCATCAAGTATTACTCCGCGGTAGCCGTAATGCGCCGACAATCCATCAAGTATTACTCCGCGGTAGCCGTAATGCGCCGACAATCCATTAAGCGGCGCTGCTTGACAGATTTTTGAGCGCCGTGTACCACATAAAATCGGTTCGAGGTTAATACATAAGGCGCACCGGATTATAAGGCGCACTGTCGATTTTTGAGAAAATTACAGGATTTTAAGTGCGCCTTATAGTCCGAAAAATACGGTAATTAAATGGCCTTGGTCATACATCAAGCTAGCAACAAGTGATCATGTCATTAACATTCAACAGAAGTCCAAGAACATATCCACAAATATACATACACACCTACATACATACACACCTACATTCATGAACTCTGCTACATCGCTGTGGTTTTTTGGCTCGTCAACAGCCACTGACATCACCTTTGCCTGTTTTATCTTCTCCAAAAAGGTTTCAAATGGAAAATTTTGGCCATATTGCCCAGCCGTACCTCTGTAGATAAATGCCATTAAAGAGCAGGTAGGGGTTGGCACAGTCTACCTGTAGGCCTCCGAGAGCATTTTAGCTCTAGCAGGCCTGGGGCTCGAACCCGTACCGTTCTGTTGGACATCAGACACCCTTAACCACGAGACTATCCTGCTGTAAACCTCTCCACATGGTTTATAGGCGGTGCTTTGATATGAAGAAACGTGAAATAAAAGTCAAAATTATAACCGGAATGTGTCTGTGTCTCTCCAGCTCATAGGGAAGATTGCAAGAGGCTAACAAGCTAGCACCTAGCATAACATACACATAAACTGACACAGGAACTTAGCATTCACAATCGTCAACACGCCCAAGCACTTATCATGTACACCAGGCTAAACTGCAAAACCTCATCATCATGATAACATGCTAGCTCCTAGCATTTACACCAAAGCTAACTGATAGACCCTTTTCACAGATCGCCAACAGCAGGTAATTTTAAGGTTAGGTGGGTTCTATGTATGTCTGTCTGTTGTAGCACTCGCATCGTCAATGTATATTTGACCTGAATAGTTGTGTTTAGACTGGTGCATTGCCAGACATAAATCGACCCATTAAAAAACCCCATAATTAATGTTATGACGAGCTACACCTGGGTTTTCCTGCTGCAGTGAAAAGGGTCTGTATAACTATTTACGATAACCCCAGGAGGCGGTCGTCATAGCAACAGACTCACTGGACTTGTCTGCGCCCTCCAGGGGGTCCGGGGGCTCCGGTGTGTCGTCGCAGGCCATGAAAAGCCGGGGGTCACTGTCCTCCCTCCTCTTCCAACGCCGGTCATCCGTGGGGGTCCGCCTCTCCCAGCCGGGCCTCTGCCCCGTCTCCTCCGCCGCCTTGTCCCTCCTCTCCTCCCCCGCGCGGGCCCGCACAGAGGGCTCCTCCACCTCCTTCTCGTCACTGTCCAGGCTGAAGCCGTGGCTCTGGTTCGCTCTGGGGCCGGCTGCTGGGGGAGGGGCCATGGTGGTGGGGGGCGGGGCACAGTTTGGTAAGCAACACGACACCACAACCCACAGCAAATGAGGCCAACGTTAAATCCAGTTATATATAAATACACCTTCTGTAGACTACATGTGAGGGGTGTGCATCTCTCCTTGCACACACGGTTCGACGCGCGTCGCGATACATGGGCTCTGACTCGATACCACAACAATACTTTTAGTATGATTCGGTACGATTCGGTTTGAGAATCTATGAGATTCAATCCACTTAATATTTGTTACATTTAGGGATGCAGAAGACCAAGGTGAGCTTTGGGCACTTGCCAATACGGTGTACTGACAAGAGTACTTTAAATAATAAATGCAATTTTCAGTTGGTTACCAGAATAGTAAGAATGCCGATTTTGAATAACAGTAGATGTACGTCCATCCTTCCACTTTCTCAACAACCATTCATCCGATCGACTTGGCCGGTGTATTTTTGAGGACTCAAAGAAGTGCAATGTTGAGCGCGAAGCGGTCAATGTGTGTCAATACCCTTTTCAAACGGGCATATGCAGAGTTGTAGTTACAAACAATTCATTAAGATACAATAGACTGTCACTTCTCACCTTCTGTCTGCTTAGCGGCCATCTTGTCTGAATCCGGTTTCTGGACCGGAGAGTCTTTTGACTTTCCCTTGGATCAACTGATCGTGGATCATGATATGCAAGGTGTTATTGTGTAGTGCAGGGATTCTTAAAGTTTCCTTGCAGGCGTTTTGTGCATTCATTGTCAGTCCACAACCCATCCACAACTGGGTTCCGACCCATGGTTTAAGAAATGCTGCCTCAGTGCTTCATTACAGTAATGAAAAGTGTGAATCACTCAATTGCCTGATTGGTCAGTCCGACCACAAATTGCAAATTGGGAAGCGGGGTTATCCTCTTTGGGGGGGGTGAGGAGCATGACAGAAGTTGGCAGAAGTAACATCAAGTTACATCACTAATAACACAACCTACATTGCTGTTTGCTTGTCACTTTGTACTGTACTTATTAGGTACTTATAGAATGTATGTTTAGAAGAATACTGCAGGCGTGAACAAGGGGTAAAAGCATGCCATTGTACTTGTTACATATGGCAATAAAGGAATCTTGAATCTTGTCCTGAAAGAAGCTGCAGGATCACAGGAGGATCAACAGAGTCCAGACAGGACGATAATTACGTGATGGAGAATAGCCAAAGGTGACTGATTTCACAAAGAATCTGACAGAGTAGCCTCCAGAGGATGAAGTGCATGCACTCCTTTGGGGCCAAATCAATAGCTATGGTAAGGTGCTGGTGTGAATGGCCCCGGGTACAAATAATACAGTACAACGTGCCATTAGTAAACAAACCAACCCGCACAGCACATGGTTAACACACACACATCCATTTTATATTGTATATCATTATAGTTCTGTTATTATAGTTTACCAATAACCAACCACCAATAATTAATAAATAACAACCACCAGTGTTTAGAGGTGAAACTCGGGAGGATTATGAATATATTATTATTATTATTATCATTATCCGGGGCCTGGACCGTGTTGTTGTTGTTGTTGTTGTTGTTGTTTTGCAAATACACAAAGCATATCTGCCCCTTGTTTACCAATAACCACCCGCATAATGAATACATAAATAGCCAACATCGTTGTTTTTTTTTAGAGGAGACACGAAAGCGTCGCCTGCCATGTTTTCCCGCTCGGCTAGTCAGTTAGCCGCTGGCCGTTAGCCGTTAGCTGGTCGGTTACCTCCTCCACCCGCATATCGATTATCCTCTCCACCTCGTACACGTCCTCCTCCTCGTCCTGCTCGCTGTCTGCCGGCTCCGTCTTCACCACGCCCGCGTCCATGGTGGTGGGTGAGTGGGTAAGCCCAAATGTTACAGGGATACTAGCCTTTTATTTTACTAATTGTAATAATAACAACCTCTTAGCGTTGAAGCCGTGTTAGCCGCCGCCGCCGCCGCTGCTAGCACCGCTCCTAGCAGCGTTAGCTAGCGCAACTGAACGCCGCCTCCTGCAGTGCAGAGGAGTGCTGCTGTGATGTCACAACCACATGGATTTTATGGATTTTATTTATTTATATTTCGTTTTGTTTGTGTGCTGCTGTGCTGTCACAACCACAGCAGCACACAAATTAATGTTGAAACTTTTTAAATGCACAGCAACTGACAGCAATGTAAATGCCTCTCACAGCAGAGGAGACGTAACCTTAACAACAAAAGAAAATACAATGGGCAACAAAATCGAGAAAAGAAGAAGGAATAATGGCCATTCATTAGTTAATTAATTCAGATTTGTTCGATTTTGCTGTTGGTTAGGGTTAGGGTTAGATTTGTAGATTTATATGTATAATATTATCCTTGCAATATTACCATGCTACATTACCTTTCATCATTATGTGCAATATTCTTAATATTCTTTATATCATGTGCAATACTTGCACATTATTATTATTAGTGTGAATGCTGAAAGCATTCACAACATATGTTATTCTACTTTCTTTATTAGGGTGCCTTTGCAATGCAAAGCACACAATTACTCTCCCGCATACTTCTTTATTATTATTAGGGTGCCTTTGCAATGCAAAGCACACTATTACTCCCCTGCATACTTATTATTATTATTATTATTATTTTTATTATTTATTCTTCCGTACACATTTTCGCCGCGCTACTAGTCTTACAGCGTTGCCAGCACACACGCAAAAAAGACATCAAAACGTGCGCCTTGACCGGGAATAACGTGCTATTGCTTTTCTTATACATACCATTCATACTTTACGAAATATTCAACATTTTCCAGCAATTCTTCCCCCATTGAAATGAATGGGGTGAATGTTCAAAATGTGTCCAAAACCACTCATATTCAACCTCTTCCCATTCATTCATACATTCAGGTAGAAACTCCATTCAAACATTAAAACGTTCGGGACACTTGGATGAATTCACACATTATTTCAAAATTGTCATAACATTCATACTTTTTACACAATTACAGTTCAAACTTAATTGATTTTTCAGCTCCTCAGACACTTTAACATTGGTGTGCATTGCGCTGGTCAGAGCGGGTGACGTCACGTTAGAGTGTCGAGCAGACGAAAAAAAAACCAAATCTAAACGTAGGTACACTTGTGACGGTCACATATATGTAACTATGGAAACAAACAGACTTATACTTTTTGATGTATGAGCCTCGAAGTGACAGGAGTCCCCACCGAATCAGCTCATTAAATTACATGACAACAATGACTAAGCAGTTTTTGTCCCCGCTTGTTATGTGTGGACCCCTTCACACACACACAGAAGGGGCGTGGCTATGGCGGTGACGCCATAGCCACGCCCCCTCGTCGCGCACACAGAACAAACACACGTGTGTGTCTGTGTTAGGCGAGGGGGCGTGGCTATGGCGGTGAAGCCACAGCCACGCCCCCAAACACACGTGTGTGTGTGTCTCTGTGTGTTTATATTTATATTTTTAAAACTGCCATCCCGCCCACAATATTAACTCCACATACGTAATTTACACATCAAAACGTAGGTAAACTTGTGACGGTCACATATGTGGAACTATGGAAACAAACAGACTTATACTTTTTAAACACACACGTGTGTCTGTGTGGCGAGGGGGCGTGGCTATGGCGGAACCTTTCACACACACACAGAAGCGGTGACGCCATAGCCACGCCCCTAAACACACACGTGTGTCTCTGTGTGGTGAGGGGGCGTGGCTATTGCGTCACCGCCATAACCACGGCCCTTTTGTGTGTGTGTGTGTGTGTGTGTGGCCGTAATTTCATATAACACACAATCTATTTAAAAGTTTAAAAGATTCAGCTCAACTACGAATCGATTGCAATTATTTTTCTTATTGATACCCTTCATACTTCCCGAAATATTCAACATTTTCTGGCAATTTTTCCCCATTGAAATGAATGCTGGAGAATGTTCAAAATGTTTCCAAACCCACTCATATTCAACCTCTTCCCATTCATTCATACATTCAGGTAGAAACGTTCAGGACACTTGGATGAATTTACACATGATTTCAAAATTGTCATAACATTCATTCACTTTTTACACAGTTCAAACTTTCAGCTCCTCAGACACTTTAACATGGGTGTGTATTGCGCTGATCAGAGCGGGTGACGTCACCGTTAGAGTGTAGTAGAGCAGACAATTTTTTTTTTTATTATATTTTTAAAACTGCCATCCCGCCCACAATATTGTAGCGGCCAGGGGGGGCGCGGCCACCATACAGCCGCGCAGATGACGTAGGGGGCCCGAGGGATGATGGGAAATGTCATGTCTGTCACGGGGGGATAAAAGGGGGTGATGCCCAGCGGGCAGGGCGCCCAGGGCGTATTTCCCAGTTCCACCAGGTGGCGCCAGCGCGCCAGGGCTGCCTGCGACGAGGGAGAAGCAGCTTCGGGGGCCGCTCGGTGGCAGTCTACGGGAGGCCGTCCGCCACCCAGTGCCGATGCCTGCCATGCCGAGTTGCAGCCAGGGGATGCTGGTAACTTCCCCATTAACGGAACATGACCCACTGGCCAGCTCCCCGCCCGCCCTGGGGTCATACAGAAGCTCAGTATAGCTCCCACGATATGGCGTTGGAAGGGCCGGCGGCGCAGGTCCTGTTAGACCTCCCCCGAGTGGACCGAGGTAGCTTCACGGTCCTCACCGCCGTGTTGGAGAGACGGTATGGTCAGCGCCTCTCCGCCGAAGGAAGCCGGGAGGAGCTGATGAACTGTTATCGGCGGGAGGGGCAGCATCTGGGAGCACTGGCTGCCGACGTGCGCCTCCACACCCAACGTGGATATCCCCGTTTCAGTCCAGCTGACCACCGATCGATTGACAATGCGCTACAGGAGGCGGAGCGAGCGGAGGCAATTTTTCTGACCAGAGCCACCCCCTGACGTGGACTCGCTACCTCCCCACGTGTCCGGGTGACAGACAGCAGACTGGGAAGGCAAGATGACAACGAGGTCTGCGGTGTCCACCCAAACTCCACGCTTGCCAGGAAGATCACTGCGGGAATCCCCGACCCGTTGTCATCGTGCGGTGAAGGTTGGTCACATCGCCCGGGACTGTCTGCACCCAACTCGCTCTTTCTGGCTTTGCCGTCGGGAAACGGGGCGACCAGTGAGGGGAAAACGCCTGCTCCCAAACCCAACGCCTCTTCCAAAGGCCGATGCACCTGGTAGGCCGCTGTGCCACACCAAAGGGCTCTTCGTGGAACTGTTGAGAATAGATGGCCAGGCGTGCCGAGCTCTGGTGGACACCGGGTCCAGCATTCCCCTTGTCCGAGAGGTCAGAGGTGAAAGCCTACCATGCGCAGTGGGGCAATCTCGAGCTCCACGACGGGGTGGCACACCGACGCGGGTGGCAGGGAACCAACGCTTCTCAACTGCTGGTTGCTCGGCTGCTCCGCCCCAGGTCCTCCAGTTTGGTCACGGGGCTGCGGGGGCGGGGCATTTTGGGAACTCTAAGACCCTGCACCGTCTCCGTGGGCGGTTCTACTGGCCTGGGTGTCGACAGGACGTTGAGCTGCATGTCCACTGCTGTGACCTCTGCACCGCCAGGAAGGGGCCCACCCAGCGGTCTCACGCCCCCTTGCAGCAGTACTTGGTGGGGGCCCTGATGGAACGTGTGGGGTGGACATCCTGGACCTTTCCCCACCACTTGACAGCGGAACCGCTAAGTTCTCGTAGGCTCATGGATTACTTCACACCAAATGGCCGGAGGCATAAACGCGGTGCCGGATCAGACGGCAGCTACCACCGGCCGAGAGACTGGTGGAGGAGATGTTCGCCCAGTTCGGGGTCCCTGCAGAGCTCCACAGCGACCAGGGCCGGAACTTTGAGTCCCGGGTGTTTGGCGAGGTGTGCAGGCGACTGGGGGTGAGCAAGACGAGGACCACGCCATTGCACCCCCAGAGTGATGGGTTGGTTGAGCGTTTCAACCGCACCCTGGCAACTCGGATTAGCCCAATTCTCACCAGCACACCAGCGGGAACCGCCACCTGGCCTCTCGTCTTGTGGTCCTACTGGACTGCGGTACAGGAATCCAGCCGCGGACGGCCCGTTCGACACCGTCGGGATACCTGCGGGATTATGTTTTGAGTGATGGGGTTGTCGGGGACGACTAACCCCTCAAGAGGGGGCTATGTAGCGGCCGGGGGGGGGACGCGGCCACCATACAGCGTAGGGGACGTAGGGGGCCCGAGGGATGATGAGAAATGTCATGTCTGTCACAGGGGGAAAAAAGGGGGTGATGCCCAGCGGGCAGGTTGTTCATGTGCACAATAAAAGGTTGACTATACTCCGCGTCCGAGTCCTCTCTTTAGCTCCTCCGCGGCGTTCGCTACAATATTAACTCCACATACGTAATTTTTACGTATAATTTATGAGCCTCGGAGTGACAGGAGTGCAGACCAAAAAGGTCAGTTTTTTCAGCGACCTTCAAGGTTTGTAACTCGTGGAGCCCTGCTGCAGCAGAAGCATTGCAGGGGCGCCATTTTGAATCATGTCCACTCTTACCTCGTCATCCATGCTTTCAGCTACAAAGCTCATCCAACAGTAAGGAAACAAGACAAATAATGCTGCCACTAATGTAGTGTCCAAGTGTGTGGGCTTCAAATAAACTCTTACTATTTAATTAGCTGATTAAATTACACCACAACAATGAAGAAGCAACTCCGCGTTAATGGTGCGTTCAAGTTGTACCTGGAAGTCGGAATTTTCGACTTTCGACTTTAACATATATTCAACAGCTCTTCATATACAGTCTCTTCATATACACCAGCAATTCAGTTTAGGGTCAGCCTTTCAATAACATATATTCAACTCATTCCTACTTTCAGCTACAAACCTCATTCAAACATTTACATTTTCTACATCTTTCATACTTTTTGAAAATATTCAAAACAAGTGATTCAGATTTCCAATTCTTCATAGTCCTTCAGCTCCAACTTCAAGCCAGCAATTCAGTTTAGCGTCAGCCTTTCAACACACAGCATTCACACCGCAATTTCTTCAGAAATTTCATTTTCTAGTTATTAGGGTGCCTTTGCAATGCAAAGCACACTATTACTCTCCTGCATACTTATTATTATTATTTTTTTTATTATTATTT
>PIJE02003223.1:35000-44838 GCA_002895965.2 Coryphaenoides rupestris | reverse complement strand
TTGTGCACCTACCTGCCTATGCCCACACTGTGTGTGTGGTGTGTGCGCCTGCCTACGCTGCCTAATGTGCCTCACACAGTGTGGGTGTGTGTGTGTGTGTGTGTGCATGCTCATAAATTGTCTAGAAACAACACTGTCCAGGCTCTTGCGTGTCTGCCCTCGTGTCCCAGTGCAATGCTGGGAGTCTGACAGCAGAGAGGAGGTGACTGTGTGGGCCAGCTCTAAATCACAGGTGCCACTCCGGGAAAGAAAAACTTGCATGTCACAACTTTGCGGGATTATTTTTGGGTCTGTCCTCAATTTCATGAAAACTTCTGACTTCTCTGAACGTCTCCACCACAATCCGTGAAGTGCCCCATAACATGTGAAGCGACCGAAAGTGTCCTTCGATAGCCCGACCAAGTCAGTTGTTCCGATCAATTCAAACCATCAAGTCGAAATCGCGATTCTGACACTATCCACCACTAGATCACCACACACACACACACACACACACACACACACACACAACACACACACACACACACACACAACATACACAACACACACACACACTAGACACACACAACAACACAACACACACAACACACACACACACACACACGGGGGAGTTTCATCAGTGTGTGATTGTGTGAGAATGCATTTCACCAGAAAGTTCTCAGGCTGGGAGGAGAAGTGATTATTCTCTCTCTCTCTCTCTCTCTCTCTCTCGTCTCTCTCTCTCTCTCTCTCTCATCCTCTCTCTCTCTCTCTCTCTCTCTTCTCTCCTCTCTTCTCTCTCTCTCCTCTCTCTCTCTCTCGTCTCTCTCTCTCTCACTTCTCTCTCTCTCTCTCTCTCCTCATCCTCAGGGCGATCAAACAAAAGCCAGGCTGAGTCGTGCACCGACTACCGCGGTAACATCCGATAAGAACACACATTGCACCACGATAGTTAAGCGAAAAACCACACGCTCCGTCGAAAAATACGACTACGGCCTATGAATACAAAAATGGCTTCCTTTCTCGGGGCAGCGAGCGAGGGCTGTTGGGAGTCCGCACACGGGCCGCAGCGACGAGGAACCGAGATCTATAGTTAGCAGGGAAAAGTTTGGGGGCGGAGGCGGTCCGGAGGGTGGGAGGGCGGGACGCGGGTTCGAGGGATGGAGGGGTTCTGAGGCTTGGAGGTCTGGAGGGTGGTTCGAGGGTGGAAGGGAGGGAGGGGTTCGAGGGATGGAGGGGATTCGAGGGTGGAGGTTCGGAGGGTTCGAGGGGCGGATGAGAGTAGAGCTGTGGGGTTCGAGGGGTGGAGGGGTTCGAGGAGGTGCGAGGGTTCGAGGGCGGAGGTTTGGGGAGAGGGGTGGAGAGGGGTGGAGGGGTTCGAGGGTGGAGGGGTTCGAGGGGTGGAGGGGTTCGAGGGTGGAGGGGTTCGAGGGGTGAAGGGTTTGAGGGGCGGAGGTTTGGAGAGGGGTGGAAGGGTGGAGGGGTTCGAGGGCGGAGGGGTTCGAGGGTGGAGGGCTTTGAGGGGTGGAGGGGTTCAAGGGTTCGGGTGGAGGGGTAGAGTGTGGGGTTCGAGGGGTGGAGGGGTTGAAGGGTTCGACGGGTGGAGCAGGGAAGGTTATTTATTGAAAGCCCAGAGTTTAACTTGGTTGGGCTTCAGGTCGCCTTAATAAAGAGAGAAGGGTGAGAGAGAGGGGGGGGCGGGGTGAAGGATGGGAAACATGTGGGTGGGTGTGGGGACTGTGTGTGTGTGTGTGTGTGTGTGTGTGTGTGTGTGTGTGTGTGTGTGTGTGTGTGTGTGTGTGTGTGTGTGTGTGTGTGTGTGTGTGTGGACATCCCAGCCAGCCTAGTAAGACGGATGAGAGGCTAACCTCCGAGTTTAGAACACCAGACCCCCTCCCAGAGACCCCCACCCCTGTGTGTGTGTGTGTGGTGTGTGTGTGTGTGTGTGTGTGTGTGTGTGTGTGTGTGTGTGTCTCAGGTGAGAGCCAGCCGATGATTGTGTTGTTTGTGTTGTTGACGTCGTCGTCTCCTCTTTATATCTACGTGACTGCGCATACTTTCCCCCCTTAAATCAGCCACATCAGCGTCATTAACACACAACAATAGTTTTCCAAGTGTGTGTGTGTGTGTGTGTATGTGTGTGTGTGTGTGTGTGGGTTGTGTGTGTGTGTGTCAACATGTGGTAAACATTTTCTCTGTGGCCAGATGCTAAGACACAAAGTGGCGCAGTACCGCTGCTCTCCTGAGGGGGGCACTGTGGCGTTTCTATAAAGTAAGCTCAGTGGTACAAACAAGCAACAACATCATGTGTTACAACATCGGCTCATGAACTCAGAAACCCCCGGGATGAGTTCCTTATATATGATTATGTAATATTTGTAATGGCTTAATGTGTCTAATTGATATATGATATACATTTGTGGGCACATGGCAATCAATTGGATTCATCAGAATACAAGAACACTTATTATTAATCACAAAAAACATTGTAAAAGTGTTGTGTGTGCGTGCGTGCGTGCTCTGATGATGATGATGATGGCGGCGGCGGTGGTGGTGGTGGGCGGAGCTTACCGGGGCTCATCTTGATTGGCAGGTTCTCCTGGCTGGCCGCCTCCACCAGGTGTCGACGCACCTCCATCACCGCCTCCTTCTGCTTGCTGCTCAACATGGCCTCCCACAGGGCCCAGGCGGGGGAGGAGCTGGGGGGAGGGAGGGAGGGGGGGAGAGACACACTTTAAATATTACATCATAATAAACATCTGAATTATCGTCATCTTCATGAAATGTGTTTGTATAGCACCGCTAAAAACGTAAATAAGCTTACAAAATGCATAACGCCAGCAATTTACCTGAAATAATGACAATAAAATACATTCTATATTATCCTCTATTGTACGACAATAAAATGTAAAGTGTTGAATCGATGCAACGAGAATAGACTCAAGACCCACCTGTCTCAGAGTTCACCTGGACTCCGCATAACCCCCCGCCCCCCCTCCCTCTCCTAACCCGAGCACTAACTTGCATGTTTGTACGTCTTGGTATTATTAACTTAGCATTGTTTTGTTTAGCTCATTGTATGTTCTGAGATGTTGGTAATGCACTCAGAATGGCACTTCTGCTCTTATCTCAGCTATTATGCAGACAACCTGGCAATTATGAAACTCGTTCTATTAACCTTGTAACTATGAATGCTTGAAACCTGCTCTATTCTTATCTTTATGTACCACAGTGATATATTGCTGTCTCTCCTTCAACAAATGTACTCTTTGTAAGTCGCTTTGGAGAAAAGCTTCTGGCAAATGCCCTCAATGTAAATATAGATGGAAATGTAAGATTACACAGATACTGGAGTCAAAAAAACGGCGAAATGACATTCAAATGGTATTCCACTTTGTTAAAAGTGATTGACAGCTTGTTAGCGAGCAGGGACGGCTTAGCGGCGCGCCCACACACACACACGCGCACACACACACACGCGCACACACACACACACATCTCCCAGGAGGAATTACAGGGCGCAAGTTGTCTGTACCACTCGTGTGATTATATATACACGCATACACATGTTGCACACAGCTTTCACCCTGGCCTGCGGTGGTCGGCAGCAGCTCAGATAATGGCCTTGTTGCTGTTGTTGACGTTGTTGTTGTTGTTGTTGTTGTGTTCGCTCCGTGTGTGTGTGTGTGTGTGTGTGTGTGTGTGTGTGTCTGTGTGTGTGTGTGTGTGTGTGTCGGTGAGCGTGTAAACACCACCACACCAGAGGAACCGCATGGGGGGCGATTAGAGCGCCAGTCCTCTCCGTAGGGGGTCCAACTACTGGGTAGTTAGACCCCCTACGGACCCACCCTGACCCCGTCTCCCACAGGAAGACCGGGAACTTCTTGTGCCTGCCCATCCACCCCCCCCCCCCTTGTGTGTGTGTGTGTGTGTGTGTGTGTGTGTGTGTGTGTGTGTGTGGTGTGTGTGTGTCGTTCGCGCACACGCGTCTGGACGGAGATATGAGCGGGGAATGTTCTCTTGCCTGCGCGTCACATGTTAGGCTCCGCCCCTCTCTGCCCCATTATCAATAGGAGAGGAGGCAGGAAGGAGGAGAAGGAAGGAGGAAGGGTGTAAGGAAGGATGGAATTGGGAGGCAGGATGGAGGGGGGTGGAGGAGATAAGCGGAGGAGGAGGAAGAGGGGGTGGGGGTGAAGTAAGGGAGGAGGTGGTGGTGGTGGAGGAGGAAGGGGGGAGGTGGAGGTAGAGGAGGAGGAGGTGGTGGATGAGGAGGAAGGGTGGAGATGGAGGTAGAGGAGGAGGAGGAGGTGGAGGAAAGGAGGAGTCTGGCAACATCTGTCCGGGCTACCGGAGCCATCTTGAAGTCAAAGTCTCCCTGGGGAGCTAGCAAGCTGGGCTGGGGGTCTGGGGGTCTGGGGGTCCCTCCCTCGTTCGTCAGCCTGAGCGACACGTCGCCTCATAAACCCCGCCGCCCCACCCCCCCCCCTCCCCCGCCAGCACTGCGATCACGTTCCTTATCTCGCTCTCTGATATCGAGGAGACACTTTCATCAGAGGCTTTGATGGCCGACGCACAGGAGCATCAAAAGCCCGCCTCAGCCTGCTGTCTGTTCTTACGCCTCCTCCTCCTCCTCGTCCCAGTGCTCCTCCTCTGTCTGCAGCGATAAAGGAGCAGAGCAGGGAGGAGGGGAGGAGGAGAAGAGAGAGAGAGGAAGGGGGAGGACAGGGAGGGAGGGAGGGAGGGAAGAGAGAGAGAGAGAGAGAGAGAGAGAAGAGAGAGAGATAGAAGAGGAGAGGGGTGCTCTGACAACTACACTATTTGCCACTCCCGCCTCCCCTAACTTCCCCATCCCTCCCCCCTCTTACTCTCCATCTCTCTTACTCTCCCCCCCACCCCTCTCTCTCTCTCTCTCTCACCCTCCCTCTCTAACTGTTGCCATGTGTTCAATCTCAGATGTAATCTGTTGCAGACGCGCTGGGCTGAGGCTCGACGGGGAGGAGAGAGGGGCTCGCGCTGGCCAAACGCCATCTTTACACTGGGACCAGACGACCTGCGCCTCCTCCTCCTCCTCCTCCTCCTCCTCCTCCTCCAGCCAGAAGAACCATCCTGAACCAGCAGATGCAACGACCCCCTGCTCCTCCTCATCCTCGACCTCCTCCTCCTCCTCCTCCGGGCAGGAGAGAACATCCTTACCAGTCTAGCTCCCACAACAGAGTGCATGTTAATAATAATAATATACTTCAATGATATCGTGCTTTTCTCGATAAATAAGCAGATATGAATCCACAAGTCACATTAAAACACATTTTGAAAGTACATACTGTAAATTAAAAGCACACAACTTCCGATGCGGTCAGAGTGACCGGGAAGTGAAGCGAGGAGAAGAGTCTTAAATTAGCTGCGATGCTCTAAAGAACGGCCAAGTTACCACGAGGAGGAGGAGGAACACAAACCAAACGGGTACACACATTTCGAGCAACAAACCAAGTGTTGCATAGTGACCCACCTGTCAGGCCTGTTTACTTCCCCTGAGGATTAAGGCGGCAGTAAACAGGACGCAGAGAGAGAGAGGAGAGGAGGGAGAGAGAGAGAGAAGAGAGAGAGAGAGAGAGAGCGAGAGAGAGATGGAGAGAGAGAGAGAACGGGGAGAGAGAGAGAGGGAGAGAGACCTGCAGCTGAGTCGCCGTGACAGAGCTAGCGAGCGCTGCTGTGTCACTGATAGCCTTCCGTTGCGCAACGCTCATCTCTGAGACACATAATCTCCCGAAGACACCCGAAGTCTCCCCAACACGGAGCAGGGAAGAGGGGGTGAGGAGGGGGTGAGGAGGGGGGTGAAGCAGTTACGTGCACCGTAAACACACACACACACACACATACATACATACACACACACACATACACACACAACTGTGCTGTTGAAATGGCAGTGATAAACACAGAGTAGTGTGTGTGTGTGTGTGTGTGTGTGTGTGTGTGTGTGTGTGTGTGTGTGTGTGTGTGTGTGTGTGTGTGTGTAGACAGAGCTCTGCAGGAGGAAAAGCTACAAAAGTAGAACAGATGAGAGTATTAGGGCAATTCTTATATACAGTATATGACTAAAGCTCTTAAAGATCTTATTATTATTATTATTATTATTATTATTATTATGAACATTACCACTGCAAAATAGAGGAAGATGAAGCTTAATATGTGATTAATCACACACTAATACTAACAAACACAGCATCCAGGCGGCCATATTGTAGATGGTTTCCTCTGATCCGTGACTCATAGTCAACATGACCGACCAACAACTTCCAGCCGGGCTCAAATGCAAGTTCAACCGTCTGCTGCACGTGGTACTGTAGAAATATTTATAGGCTTGTACACATGCAGTCTTTTAACACACATTTGCAACGGAGGAATGGAGAACATGAGGACTTCTGACCCCTTGCCGTGCACAGCGGTGGAGTCTAACACCTGCAATCACCATCACGCTCACCGCTTCACCAGCTCCCTGGCACCTGGGCGTGAGTCACGGCACACTAAACACCTAATTCCCAGTAATGTCTCTGCAGTCTGTAGCGCCTGGGATGTGCAGGGTTACAACAACAACAACACTGGCCTTATTACACAGGTCCTCTCCCGCTGGTTCTCTGGGAACATCCAAGTTCTCCTTGCAATGACACAGTTACGTGTGAAGGGGTTTCACATCATCAAGAACAGAAACAAAAGTGTTGGGTAGCATTGTGGCGTGTGTGTCATTGGTAGCTGGTTTATGCAGCCTCACCTGGCCCGAGTCAGGCTGGGCCAAGTCTGGGCCTAGGCGAGGCTGACTAGTCTGGGCCTAGGTGAGGCTGACTAGTCTGGGCCTAGGTGAGGCTGATTAGTCTGGACCTAGGTGAGGCTGACTAGTCTGGACCTAGGTGAGGCTGATTAGTCTGGACCTAGGTGAGGCTGACTAGTCTGGACCTAGGTGAGGCTGATTAGTCTGGACCTAGGTGAGGCTGACTAGTCTGGACCTAGGTGAGGCTGATTAGTCTGGACCTAGGTGAGGCTGACTAGTCTGGACCTAGGTGAGGCTGACTAGTCTGGACCTAGGTGAGGCTGACTAGTCTGGACCTAGGTGAGGCTGACTAGTCTGGACCTAGGTGAGGCTGACTAGTCTGGACCTAGGTGAGGCTGATTAGTCTGGACCTAGGTGAGGCTGACTAGTCTGGACCTAGGTGAGGCTGACTAGTCTGGACCTAGGTGAGGCTGACTAATCTGGACCTAGGTGAGGCTGACTAGTCTAGCTTTTTACGGGACAGAACGCGAGAATGTTTCCTGTAAAACATCCCAGGAGGGGCCCACATGACCCAGAAGGACCACATGACCCGACACCGGGTGTTAGGGGGGGGTGTCGGGGGGCGGGGGGACCGGAAGGACTCGGACCAAACGCCCAAACACCGGAGCAGCCGCAGGCGGGCGGTTACAGGGTGTCCTGACAAAGCGGGACGGGACACAGCGACCCCGCAGATTTATGATGCCGCAAAGGGAGGGAGGGAGGGAGAGAGAGGCTGAGAGAGTGAGAGTGAGAGAGTGAGAACCAAAATGTGTGAGAATAACAAAGAGGATGAGCTGTAGAAGAGACTAATGATGAGAGAGAGGGTGAGAGAGAGGTGAGACTATTATGGGAGAGAGAGAGAGAGAAATATGAAGAGCGAATGAGCTGTAGGAGAGAGAGAGGGGGAGTCGGAGGGAGATAGAGAGGGAAGGAAGTACAGAAAGGGTAATGAGGAGGGAGGGAACGTTGGGAGGGATGGGGGGGGGGGGGGGGGGGGGGGGGGGGGGTGAGGACAGAGGGCTGGTGTCTTCATTGCCTTGTTGTTTACTGCACTTCAAATGGAACCCAGGAGACAGGAAGAAGGGGAGGGGAGAGGGAGAGCGGGGGTCTCTCTCTCTCTGTGTGTGTGCGTGTGTGTGTGTGTGTGTGTGTGTGTGTGTGTGTGTGTGTGATTTGCTGGCAGGTCATCAAACACTAACCACACTTCCCTGACTCTGGTAACTTAAGTTAGCGGTGGCCAATCAAAATCTGTGATGCACTTCTAATTATTCAATTAAGGGCAGGGTCAGGGTGTGTGTTAGAAATCAAAAAAAGATCATGATTCATCATTATCATGAAATCCATCACAATCTCACATAATTATCTATTTCCTTCTATTCCCCTCAAGGCAGTTCAATGACATCGAGATGCATATGAATATATTTTGCGACATTCTCAATAGCGACAGTATTTGTATGGGTGTGTTGTGGACCCATCCAGCTCTGTGATATCTTCAAGGCACTTGAGGTTCTTAGATTCTGTTGTCCATCACTTGAGCAGAGCCAGAGTCGGGCCGGGGGGTGACGAGGGGGGTGACGGTTGGGGTTGGGGTTAGGGCATCATGGAGTCGTCCACGAGAGGAGGAGGAAAGACAGAACAAACTAACTAACTGGGGGAGTGGTGGGAGTGGGGGGGGGGATCAAAGCCACAGGAGGCTATCATCACACTGGTGCTGCAGTGGGCTCCTATCTGCACCAAGATAAGGAGGGAGGCTGAGGGAGGGAGGGAGGGAAGGAAATACCTTGTTGTGAGGAAACAAGGCGATAGAGAGAGAGAGAGAGAGAGAGAGAGAGAGAGAGAGAGAGACAGAGAGACACAGAGAGAGAGAGAGAGAGAGAGAGACGGGCGGGCAGTTAGTCAGTTGGTCGTACCCTCACAGACTAAACAGGGCAGATGTTTCCTACAAACAGTCCATTCAGCGGCTCACTCACATCTGGTGAAATTTCAGCCCGTTCGGTTTCATTAGCACTCACTGCCACATTTTTCCCGGGTCATTGTTTTCCGTATTTTAGTTGAAACACTCGGCGGTGAAACGCCTAAAAAAAGGGTGTTTTTTTTTTACAAATAAGGTAATGATTGCACTGTTATTGTTGTGATTATTGCTATTAATCCTGTTATCATCATCACTCTGCACATGACTGTCTGAGTGTGCCCGTGTCTTGGCATGGAAAACGGAACAGCGCAGCAGAATTTGAGGTTCAGGAAGCCAGCCGCGGGCCAATATCAATATCCTGCGCGCCACCGATCAACTAAAGTCCGGCTGATTTAAAATAAACCTCATGCCGCCATCTCCCGCTCGCCCCCGCTCGGGCCGGCGTGGGAAACCGTCGCCCACCAGAAACCCGTCTTTGTTTGTTTGTTATCGTTTTTAATGACGAGGATTCGCCTCGGGTTCGCTCTCTCTGTCTCCATTGTCTGTGCTATTGTTAACAGGACAGCGGCGTCCTCTGTGCCAAACCGTTTTGACAGACTTAAGTATAACGTTGGAAGACAATATCTGGGGACGGCCGGAAACCACGGAGGAGGAATGTGGCTCCTCTTCTCCTTCGCCTTCGGCTTCGTCTTCGTCTCCGCGGCGACGTGAGCGATCGCGACCTGCTCCAGCTCTGACGCCTGTCATCTCCCCCCCTCCCCCGTCTCTCTCTCTCGGCCTTCTTGCGGCCGTATCCGCGTCTCAGGTTTTACGACTTTCCCATGAAGCCACGAATCGCTGGAGTAAGTGTTTCCTCGCCACTCCTCCCTCCCTCGCTCGCCCTCTCTCTCATTTTCCCCCCTCGTTGCTCGGGACAGAAATAGGTGTGTGTGTGTGTGTGTGTGTGTGTGTGTGTGTGTGTGTGTGTGTGTGTGTGTGTGTTCTCTCAGTGTTTTGCTCGGTAGCTAGCTCGCTCCGTGTGTGTGCGGAGGTGGCATACTTTGCACTGTTTTCTTGGTGCCGAGTGTGGTCGGCTGCCTGCCTGCCTGCCTGCCTGAACCTGGCCCGGGACCAGCAGCAGCAGCAGCAGCAGAACCAGAACC
>PIJE02003223.1:0-32500 GCA_002895965.2 Coryphaenoides rupestris | reverse complement strand
GGCAAACTCTGTCTGACTGAAAGAGTAAACAATTGCACCTTGTTAAACACCTCCACAGTGTGGCACACAGGCAAGCAGACAGACAAGCAGACAGACAAAGGGCTTTTTTACGGGGACAGAACGCGAGATAGTAGATAGATAGATAGATAGATAGATAGATAGATAGATAGATACAGATAGATAGATAGATAGATAGACAGATAGACATATAGACATATAGATAGAGATAGATAGATAGAGAGGTAGATAGATATATTAGATAGATAGATAGATAGATAGCCTTCCACCCACATGCATGAGAATGAGGTGTACATCTTAATGGCTCCTATGGTGACACGAACACCGTCATCATCATCATCATCCTCATCGTCATCCTCTGGGTCGCTGTCTTCCTCTGCGTCGTGTGCCTCTGCATTCTAATGAAGTCGGGAACACAACACAGAGACACAACACACACAGAAGGATAGCATAATAACGCCGGCATCCGTTCCGGTTTTTTTTTTCTTCAGCAAAAGGTCGATAAAGTGTAATTGAATCGCCGGGTTGTGACAGCTACGGGTGCAACGGTAACCTGCGTTTCCATCTCGGCCCCAGCATCAGCTGCATGTTCCTGCGCCGCGGCTGTGGCTGGGCTGTGTATAAAACACAAATAAAGATATTAAAATAATACATTCAAACGTTGGGATGCTCGGGTGGACCGTTCACGCTCAAATGACTCACACGACCACAATCACATCCAGAACTGTAATTATTGCAAGGAATTATGGGACTGGTCGCCTTATTACTATGCCTGCACAACTTTAATTAGACGGAGCCAAAAGGTCAATTTGAATTTCTCAATCTTTATTGTTATATTATGTGCTGCTGGGGAGAGTGCAGAAAGGAAAGGCTGCGTTCGCTCTCGCTGTTGGTGGTAATCCGGCAGCTCTGGTAACCAGGGGACCAGACACCGAAGGGTCCACCTCACATCACACTGAATCATGTGAGACGTGACTCCACTCGAGGTGTGACAGCATTATGTACAGACACAGGGTTCGGATCACAGGAACATACCGGTATAATATCTCCATTTCAGCGAGCTCTTCACTGGTTTCTGTCCCTACGGGGAGAAGAATTAAAACATTTCACATGTAAGTAAAAATTTGCCCTGACAGATTTGGGACTTTGCAGTCTGCCTCCCTGCCAGACCGATAAATATAAGAATGTAGGCTAAGTGTAGGCATGTGTCATGTGTCCCCCCCTGCAACATCACAATAAACCTGGCAGCTTTGTTTGCTGTTTGTTCTGCATTACTGGGCCCCTCTGGCCCCCATGTGGTGTGATGGTTGCTGTGCAGAGGAACACATGTGGACACAGCTGCCAGCTGCATGTCAGGACCTTTTATTTTTAACTGCTCTGTCCTTATTTTCTTAGGGGCCACAGTACAAAGAAATAATAATAATTGATCTGGAGAATAAAGTCCGCAAGTCCTCACCTTCATACAGCCACGCATCCTCATCCTCCGCATAAATGTCTAATTCTGACATGTGTGACACAGAAATGTTGGATTGTTGACGAGTGTTTAGTTATGTTCTTAATCAAAAGTAACCAAAAGTAGTTAAAAAATATATTTTTGTAACTAAAAAAGCGCAACTTGAGCACTCAGCCAGTTGGACGATCCTCTGTGTTTCTATAGGGACTGGGGGCGGTGACGTCATCATCAGTTTTAACCTGAAAAAATTAAATCAGATTTATTTTATTTCTTTATTTGTTATTTCAAAACGAGGAGTCGTTTTATGCACACATGTTATGTTTTATGTTTAAGTTTAAAAATATATATAATTGCGATTTCTAAATACCTGACGGGATCATAAGATTGTGTGATGATGATACAATCCATTAAATAATAGTACAACACAAATTAAGATAAGATAAGATAAGATAGAACTTTATTAATCCCGAAGGAAATGGATTCTACAGCAACAGAATAAAACAATAGAGAAATAAACAGTAGAATAATAAAAATAATATAACAGATTTATAAAATATAGTATAAAAAGTATATATATAAGTATAAAAATATAGGTAAGATAAAATATAATTGAAGTGTAATAAAAGGGTAATAATAATGATGGTAAGAGGAAGTATTGCACATGATATAAAGAATATGAAGAATATTGCACATAATGTTGAAAGGTAATGTAAGAAGAATATTGCACACGATGATGAGAGGAGATGAGAGGTAATATTGCAAGGTAGTATTTAGAGGTAACATGATATTAATAATATTGCACATTATATTGAGAGTATTTCACATGATGTAGGTGAGTAATATTAATATTGCAATATTGCACATGATGTAGGGTAGTAATATTAATATTGCAGTATTGCACATGGTGTAGGGTAGTAATATTAATATTGCACATGATATTGAGAGTATTGCACATGGTGTAGGGTAGTAATATTAATATTGCAATATTGCACATGATATTGAGAGTATTGCACATGGTGTAGAGTAGTAATATTAATATTGTACATGATATTGTGTAGTAATATTGACATTGCACATGATACTGAGAGTATTGCACATGATGTAATAATAGCACAATCCAAATTAAAACATCTATCACACATAACATGTCAATTCTCCAGCCTATTGTACAGCAGCCCTGCAGTCAGTGACAGCTCGGTGGGCGTGTCCAAAAGCGATGACGCGTATGTGTCGCGACACGTCGGCGTTTGCGGCGGCCACGTCATCGCGGCGACGCTCCGGTGTGTTGTTGTGATTGTTTTTGGAATGGAGTCGCTTGGACACTTGTGACGTGTTCATTATCGTCGTTCCGTAAACAACAACAACAACAACAACGACATCAACAACAACATCAACAACATGTCCACCGCCGAGCTGTTCGCGTCGTTCCCGGGCCAGGCGTGGGCTCCGGTGGTGCGGAAGGTGCGGCGCGCCGTGGTGTTCCTGGACGACCGCTGCGCCGAGAGCCTCCACTGGAGCGGCGGCGGGAGCGGCAACGGGAGCGGTGGGTGCGGGGCGGCGCTGCTGCTGGGTGGCGGGGCTCTCGGCGTGCGGTGTCTCTCCCGCCTCGAGTCGTGCGGCCGCGACGAGCCCAAGGCCGTGTTCGTGGTGAGCTCGCCGCTGCTGCCGACGGCGACAGGCGGCGGCGCCACGCTGGACGCCATCCGGGCCGTGCTGTCGCGCAGCCGCTGCCGGCACTGCGTGGTGGTCACCGCCGTGGCGCACCGCGTCCACCTGCTCGCTGACACCACCTTCTCCTCCTCCATCACCTCCTCCTCTACCTCCTCCATCACCTCCTCCACGGAGCCGGACGACAGCCCCGTGTTCCGGCAGCTGGAGGAGAAGCTCCGCGAGTGGATGGGCGACGTGAGCTCCACCACCGCCGAGGTGATGCACGCCCCGCTGACCTTTGCCCTCGTGTCCCAGCAGCGGCAGCTCCCCCTCCTCCTGGCGCCCGGCTTCGCCCAGCTCTTCCCCCTGCTGCCCCGGGACCTGGACGCCATCAACGCCACGCGGCCCGAGGAGAAGAAGACGAAGAAGAAAAGGTTCGCCGGCGTGGCGGAAGCAGACAGACAGGCCAAAGGGCTTTTTTACGGGGACAGAACGCGAGAATGTTTCCTGTAAAACATCCCAGGAGGGGCCCACATGACCCAGAAGGACCACATGACCCGACACCGGGTGTTAGGGGGGGTGTCGGGGGGCGGGGGGACCGGAAGGACTCGGACCAAACGCCCAAACACCGGAGCAGCCGCAGGCGGGCGGTTACAGGGTGTCCTGACAAAGCGGGACGGGACACAGCGACCCCGCAGATTTATGATGCCGCAAAGGGAGGGAGGGAGAGAGAGAGGCTGAGAGAGTGAGAGTGAGAGAGTGAGAGAGAGAGAGAACCAAAATGTGTGAGAATAACAAAGAGGATGAGCTGTAGAAGAGACTAATGATGAGAGAGAGGGTGAGAGAGAGGTGAGACTATTATGGGAGAGAGAGAGAGAGAGAAATATGAAGAGCGAATGAGCTGTAGGAGAGAGAGAGGGGGAGTCGGAGGGAGATAGAGAGGGAAGGAAGTACAGAAAGGGTAATGAGGAGGGAGGGAACGTTGGGAGGGATGGAGGGAGGGAACGGGGGGGGGGGGGGGGGGTGAGGACAGAGGGCTGGTGTCTTCATTGCCTTGTTGTTTACTGCACTTCAAATGGAACCCAGGAGACAGGAAGAAGGGGAGGGGAGAGGGAGAGCGGGGGTCTCTCTCTCTGTGTGTGTGTGGTGTTGTGTTGTGTTGTGTGTGTCTGTGTGTGTGTGTTGTGTGGGTGTGTGTGTGTGTGTGTGTTGTGGTTGCTGGCAGGTCATCAAACACTAACCACACTTCCCTGACTCTGGTAACTTAAGTTAGCGGTGGCCAATCAAAATCTGTGATGCACTTCTAATTATTCAATTAAGGGCAGGGTCAGGGTGTGTGTTAGAAATCAAAAAAAGATCATGATTCATCATTATCATGAAATCCATCACAATCTCACATAATTATCTATTTCCTTCTATTCCCCTCAAGGCAGTTCAATGACATCGAGATGCATATGAATATATTTTGCGACATTCTCAATAGCGACTAGTATTTGTATGGGTGTGTTGTGGACCCATCCAGCTCTGTGATATCTTCAAGGCACTTGAGGTTCTTAGATTCTGTTGTCCATCACTTGAGCAGAGCCAGAGTCGGGCCGGGGGGTGACGAGGGGGGTGACGGTTGGGGTTGGGGTTAGGGCATCATGGAGTCGTCCACGAGAGGAGGAGGAAAGACAGAACAAACTAACTAACTGGGGGATGGGGGGGGGGGATCAAAGCCACAGGAGGCTATCATCACACTGGTGCTGCAGTGGGCTCCTATCTGCACCAAGATAAGGAGGGAGGCTGAGGGAGGGAGGGAGGGAAGGAAATACCTTGTTGAGAGAGAAACAGAGGCGATAGAGAGAGAGAGAGAGAGAGAGCGAGAGAGAGAGAGAGAGAAGAGAGAGAGACACAGAGAGAGCGAGAGAGAGAGAGAGACGGGCGGGCAGTTAGTCAGTTGGTCGTACCCTCACAGACTAAACAGGGCAGATGTTTCCTACAAACAGTCCATTCAGCGGCTCACTCACATCTGGTGAAATTTCAGCCCGTTCGGTTTCATTAGCACTCACTGCCACATTTTTCCCGGGTCATTGTTTTCCGTATTTTAGTTGAAACACTCGGCGGTGAAACGCCTAAAAAAAGGGTGTTTTTTTTTTACAAATAAGGTAATGATTGCACTGTTATTGTTGTGATTATTGCTATTAATCCTGTTATCATCATCACTCTGCACATGACTGTCTGAGTGTGCCCGTGTCTTGGCATGGAAAACGGAACAGCGCAGCAGAATTTGAGGTTCAGGAAGCCAGCCGCGGGCCAATATCAATATCCTGCGCGCCACCGATCAACTAAAGTCCGGCTGATTTAAAATAAACCTCATGCCGCCATCTCCCGCTCGCCCCCGCTCGGGCCGGCGTGGGAAACCGTCGCCCACCAGAAACCCGTCTTTGTTTGTTTGTTATCGTTTTTAATGACGAGGATTCGCCTCGGGTTCGCTCTCTCTGTCTCCATTGTCTGTGCTATTGTTAACAGGACAGCGGCGTCCTCTGTGCCAAACCGTTTTGACAGACTTAAGTATAACGTTGGAAGACAATATCTGGGGACGGCCGGAAACCACGGAGGAGGAATGTGGCTCCTCTTCTCCTTCGCCTTCGGCTTCGTCTTCGTCTCCGCGGCGACGTGAGCGATCGCGACCTGCTCCAGCTCTGACGCCTGTCATCTCCCCCCCTCCCCCGTCTCTCTCTCTCGGCCTTCTTGCGGCCGTATCCGCGTCTCAGGTTTTACGACTTTCCCATGAAGCCACGAATCGCTGGAGTAAGTGTTTCCTCGCCACTCCTCCCTCCCTCGCTCGCCCTCTCTCTCATTTTCCCCCCTCGTTGCTCGGGACAGAAATTGTGGTTGTGTGTGTGGTGTGGTTGTGTGTGTTGGTGTGTGGTGTGTGTGTGGTTGTGTGTTGGTGTGTGTGTCGTGTGTGTGCGGAGGTGGCATACTTTGCACTGTTTTCTTGGTGCCGAGTGTGGTCGGCTGCCTGCCTGCCTGCCTGCCTGAACCTGGCCTGGGACCAGCAGCAGCAGCAGCAGCAGAACCAGAACCACCACACCCCACCCCCACCCCCCCACCCCCAGGGCCCCGAGCCAGACTCGCTGGTCGGCGGCCAGGACACCTCGGCCACCCGCGCTGGTCTGTCGGGGGGCTGCCCACATGCATGAGGCCCACGCCCAGATGAGAGAGCCTGCTGCGGGGGTAGAGTCTGGGACAGAGTTGGGGGCGCCCTCTGCCAACGCAGTATTCATATGGGCTGCGGCGGATCACACGGCACATGACACAAACTGGGCAGGAAGGTGAGAGACCACAAAACACAGTCGGACACAAGACTAACCCCACCCCCCCTCCAACCCTCCAACTGACAAACTCCACCCCCAGAGCCAAACCCCACCCAGCGCTTTCACTCACTCACCCAATGTGTCACACACACACACACACACAACACACACACACACACACACACACACACACACACACACACACACACACACACACACACACTCACACACACACACACACACACACACACACACACACACACACACACACACACACACACACACACACACACACACACACACACAGAGGAAAGTGTACAGGTATGGTTTGCTAATTGCGAGGTTATGAACGAAGAAAGTAGTTCGTTGTGGGGAGGAGACCACCTCGGGTCTATAAGTACACACACAGGCACGGCTACGGAGTAATCTATAAAAATATCCAGACATTATCCCGGGAATTACAGAGGGAAATATTCCACCAAAAAGGTTCACTTTACAGCCTCGCCTAATACTTATAGCAGGCTGGAGCTGGTGTACACAACGCGACCAATCAAAACACACCGTCGGGCTGCGCTAAAAACAACTCCGCAAATCATAGGTTTGGAAACGAGCACTTAGGGAGGCTCCTCCTCCTTAGCCTCGGCCAATCAAAAGACTCCAAGCCGACAAGGTATATCATACTGACGCCCATCCAGTCAACAATATTATTCCACGGGTACTTTAATAGGATCGCTGGTGTAGAGAATAAGTTATGGACCAACAACAGTAGACCACAGAGCTGGGTGTGGACACCTTAGGGTTCAGCTGAAGACCGCTAAGGAGGCGGGAACAAAAGTTCTATGGGAGGAGTCTTCGAGGAGTAGGAGGCGGAGCTCTGGTGAACACACACACACCCCCAAGGCTAAATAAAGAACTCAAGACAGGAGCTCTGCAGGAGGAAAAGCTACAAAAGTAGAACAGATGAGAGTATTAGGGCAATTCTTATATACAGTATATGAATAAAGCTCTTAAAGATCTTACTATTATTATTATTATTATTATGAACATTACCACTGCAAAATAGAAGAAGATGAAGCTTAATATGTGATTAATCACACACTAATACTAACAAACACAGCATCCAGGCGGCCATATTGTAGATGGTTTCCTCTGATCCGTGACTCATAGTCAACATGACCGATCAACAACTTCCAGCCCGGCTCAAATGCAAGTTCAACCGTCTGCTGCAGGTGGTACTGTAGAAATATTTATAGGCTTGTACACATGCACTCTTTTAACACACATTTGCAATGGAGGAATGGAGCACATGAGGACTTCTGACCCCTTGCCGTGCACAGCGGTGGAGTCTAACACCTGCAATCACCATCACGCTCGCCGCTTCACCAGCTCCCTGGCACCTGGGCGTGAGTCACGGCCCACTAAACACCTAATTCCCAGTAATGTCTCTGCAGTCTGTAGCGCCTCGGATGTGCAGGGTTACAACAACAACAACAACACTGGTCTTATTACACAGGTCCTCTCCCGCTGGTTCTCTGGGAACATCCAAGTTCTCCTTGCAATGACAGTTACGTGTGAAGGGGTTTCACATCATCAAGAACAGAAACAAAAGTGTTGGGTAGCACTGTGGAGTCATTGGTAGCTGGTTTATGCAGCCTCACCTGGCCCGAGTCAGGCTGGGCCAAGTCTGGGCCTAGGTGAGGCTGACTAGTCTGGGCCTAGGTGAGGCTGACTAGTCTGGACCTAGGTGAGGCTGACTAGTCTGGGCCTAGGTGAGGCTGACTAGTCTGGACCTAGGTGAGGCTGATTAGTCTGGACCTAGGTGAGGCTGATTAGTCTGGACCTAGGTGAGGCTGACTAGTCTGGACCTAGGTGAGGCTGATTAGTCTGGACCTAGGTGAGGCTGACTAGTCTGGGCCTAGGTGAGGCTGACTAGTCTGGGCCTAGGTGAGGCTGACTAGTCTGGACCTAGGTGAGGCTGACTAGTCTGGACCTAGGTGAGGCTGATTAGTCTGGAGGCCTAGGTGAGGCTGATTAGTCTGGACCTAGGTGAGGCTGATTAGTCTGGACCTAGGTGAGGCTGACTAGTCTGGACCTAGGTGAGGCTGATTAGTCTGGACCTAGGTGAGGCTGATTAGTCTGGACCTAGGTGAGGCTGACTAGTCTGGACCTAGGTGAGGCTGATTAGTCTGGACCTAGGTGAGGCTGACTAGTCTGGACCTAGGTGAGGCTGATTAGTCTGGACCTAGGTGAGGCTGACTAGTCTGGACCTAGGTGAGGCTGACTAATCTGGACCTAGGTGAGGCTGACTAGTCTAGTCTGATTGTTTCCCTTCAATGTGTGATATTTGTGATTTGATATTGTATTGTTTGGATTTGTATTGTTCTGTTGCACATTCCGCTGGTCATCGCCACTTTTTAATTTCACTGCACACATCCTGTATGTCGTGGTTGTACAGAAGACCCATGGGCATAAGGTTAGGGTTAGGGTTAGGGTTAGAAACACACAAGCGCCTATTGTGACAAGAAAGTGTGAACCACTCTCGAATGCAATAAGGGTTAGGGTTAGGGTTAGGGTTAGGGTTAGAAACACACAAGCGCCTATTGTGACAAGAAAGTGTGAACCACTCTCGAATGCAATAACCCCCCGACTCCAAAACGGTAGGGAAGCAAGTATAGGTGCACCAGCACAAGATACATACAGAGGGATCATTGGGGAATAGCGTCTTATGAGGTTATTGTGTGCATGGCCGCAAGGGTTAGGGTTAGGGTTAGGGTTAGGGTTAGGGTTAGGGTTAGAAACACACAAGCGCCTATTGTGACAAGAAAGTGTGAACCACTCTCGAATGCAATAACCCCCCGACTCCAAAACGGTAGGGTTAGGGTTAGGGTTAGAAACACACAAGCGCCTATTGTGACAAGAAAGTGTGAACCACTCTCCAAAACGGTAGGGAAGCAAGTATAGGTGCACCAGCACAAGATACATACAGAGGGATCATTGGGGAATAGCGTCTTATGAGGTTATTGTGTGCATGGCCGCAAGGGTTAGGGTTAGGGTTAGGGTTAGGGTTAGAAACACACAAGCGCCTATTGTGACAAGAAAGTGTGAACCACTCTCGAATGCAATAACCCCCCGACTCCAAAACGGTAGGGTTAGGGTTAGGGTTAGGGTTAGAAACACACAAGCGCCTATTGTGACAAGAAAGTGTGAACCACTCTCGAATGCAATAACCCCCCGACTCCAAAACGGTAGGGAAGCAAGTATAGGTGCACCAGCACAAGATACATACAGAGGGATCATTGGGGAATAGCGCGTCTTATGAGGTTACAGCTTAGCGTCTTATGGAGGGTTGATTGCGGCCTGCAAAATGCTTGAGAAGAAGAGCGAGAACAAAGGGGCCCGCTGTGGCAAATATTGCCGGGTGGTAGCGGTTAGGGGTTAGGTTGAGGGTGTAGAAGGGAACAACTTTAAGAACAAAAAGACGAAAAGACCCGTCTATTGTGGACAAGGTAAATGTGAACCACTCTCGGAATGCACCCCCGAGACTTCTCCCCGAGCTGCGCCATCAAAAACGGCGGTCCAGATCCGTTATGGACAGCATTTAATAATAGGGTCCTGCAAAATAAAAGGCACACCAGCGACAAATAACATACAGGGGATTCAGTTGACGCCCCGTCGTGTTGAAATAGCTGTGCCCGTCTTTCCTCTCCGTATGCAGCGCTGATTGTCATTTTGCGGGGTGCATAGTCTCGGCCAAGTTGTCCTCCCAGGCGTCCGGACCCGGTCGATAGGCGCGCTCTCAGCGTGCGGGCTCCCGCCAGGCCTGAAAGACAATTACCACACCAACGCGGCCCGCTCCCTTTGTGTCCCCCGAAGATACCCGTCCCGCTAACCCACTCCTCGAATGCATATTACGAACCCCCCCATGGACACAAAACGCCGTAGGAGAAGGCACAAATGTCATAAAGCCCTGACCTGCATCCCTTTTGCCAGCTTAGCATCAGGCCCAGCAAGATACATAGCGACAGCCGTGAGCATTTGGGAAATAGGGTCTCATTTGTTCCCAACGTCCGACCGCCCGGCAAACCTCCTTCCTTTAGTCCCGTCTTCCTTCTCCTCGGCACGTGTTCGTTGTTGGAAAAGGCATGATTCGGCCTAATACTGTTCCTGTTGTGGGCATGTGCCGCAAGGGTCCTGACGAGCAGGGTTTAAAAGGGTTAGGTTCTGCGGAGTTTAGGAACACATACAACACACAGCGCCTGGGCGCCTAGCAGGAGCGGGACTGCCCGCTGCATTGGTGACAGAGACGTTACGTGAAGATCAAATTTCTCACTCGCGCGCGTACACTGACGCCCCCTAGATCGTCTTCTGCGATCTCTCTCGAGGTTCGCCGGCGTGGCGGACGTGGACCTGCCGTCGCTGCCCGCCGAGCTGCAGATGCAGGTCAGGTGCCTGGCCTCGGCACTCAACGCCCTGTTCGAGGGCACGGCCACGCGGGAGGAGAGCTTCGCCGCGGGGCCCATGAGCCGCCTCATCGCCGGCGAGCTCGCCAGCCACCCGCAGGCCAAGCGGCGGAGGAAGACGGCCCCCAACAAGGCGTCCATCATCTTCATTGACAGGACCATGGATCTGACGGGTGATGACGACGAGTCAGCAAGCGGCTTACGTTCTCTCTTTTATTCCCCCCCCTCAACGCTCAACTTGTCTCTCTCTTCTCTCCAGGCGCTGTTGGGCACCACGGCGACAACCTGGTGGAGAAGATCCTGACGGTTCTGGAGCCGCTGCCGGGCCACGTGACCGACGTCCAGGTGAACATGTCGGAGCTGACCGGTGTCCGCGGCGACAGCCAGCTCTCCCAGGGGACCGTGGCCCCCGGCTGTCTGGCTCAGGACCCGTGAGTGAGACCACTCCCCCGCCCCCACCCTCATCTCCGCAGCACCTGCAGGAACACCCCTTTCTGGTTTAAATCCTTAATACTCCTTCACCACAGCCACAGACCTCAAGATTCAAGAAGTTGAATTGTCACATACAGGGGCGGCAGTAGCTCAGGAGTGGTTGTCTGGAAACCGGAAGGTTGCTGGTTCGATTCCAAGTGTGGAGGTGTCCCTGAGCAAGACACCACCTAACCCTACCTGCTCCTGACGTGTTGGTTGTTACCTTGCATGGTTGGCACCGCCGTCGGTGTGTGAATGGGTGAATGTGAGGCAATACTGTAAACGCTTTGGATAAAAGCGATGTATAAATGCCATCCATTTACCATGTACTGTACACACACATACAGGATGTGCAGTGAAATTAAAAAGTGGCGATGACCAGCGGAATGTGCAACAGAACAATACAAATCCAAACAATACAATATCAATACAACAATACAATATCAAATCACAAATATCATACATTGAAGGGAAACAATCAGACTAGACTAGTCAGCCTCACCTAGGTCCAGATTAGTCAGCCTCACCTAGGTCCAGACTAGTCAGCCTCACCTAGGTCCAGACTAGTCAGCCTCACCTAGGTCCAGACTAGTCAGCCTCACCTAGGTCCAGACTAGTCAGCCTCACCTAGGTCCAGACTAATCAGCCTCACCTAGGTCCAGACTAGTCAGCCTCACCTAGGTCCAGACTAATCAGCCTCACCTAGGCCCAGACTAATCAGCCTCACCTAGGTCCAGACTAATCAGCCTCACCTAGGTCCAGACTAATCAGCCTCACCTAGGTCCAGACTAATCAGCCTCACCTAGGCCCAGACTAATCAGCCTCACCTAGGTCCAGACTAGTCAGCCTCACCTAGGTCCAGACGAGTCAGCCTCACCTAGGCCCAGACTAATCAGCCTCACCTAGGTCCAGACTAATCAGCTTCACCTAGGCCCAGACTAATCAGCCTCACCTAGCAGCTCCCAGCTAGGTCCAGACTAATCAGCTTCACCTAGGCCCAGACTAATCAGCCTCACCTAGGCCCAGACTAATCAGCCTCACCTAGGCCCAGACTAATCAGCCTCACCTAGGCCCAGACTAGTCAGCCTCACCTAGGCTCCAGACTAATCAGCCTCACCTAGGCCCAGACTAGTCAGCCTCACCTAGGCCCAGACTAGTCAGCCTCACCTAGGCCCAGACTTGGCCCAGCCTGACTCGGGCCAGGTGAGGCTGCATAAACCAGCTACCAATGACTCCACAGTGCTACCCAACACTTTTGTTTCTGTTCTTGATGATGTGAAACCCCTTCACACGTAACTGTCATTGCAAGGAGAACTTGGATGTTCCCAGAGAAACCTTTTCTTCTTCGTCTTCTTCTCCTCGGGCCGCGTGGCGTTGATGGCGTCCAGGTCCCGGGGCAGCAGGGGGAAGAGCTGGGCGAAGCCGGGCGCCAGGAGGAGGGGGAGCTGCCGCTGCTGGGACACGAGGGCAAAGGTCAGCGGGGCGTGCATCACCTCGGCGGTGGTGGAGCTCACGTCGCCCATCCACTCGCGGAGCTTCTCCTCCAGCTGCCGGAACACGGGGCTGTCGTCCGGCTCCGTGGAGGAGGTGATGGAGGAGGTAGAGGAGGAGGTGATGGAGGAGGAGAAGGTGGTGTCAGCGAGCAGGTGGACGCGGTGCGCCACGGCGGTGACCACCACGCAGTGCCGGCAGCGGCTGCGCGACAGCACGGCCCGGATGGCGTCCAGCGTGGCGCCGCCGCCTGTCGCCGTCGGCAGCAGCGGCGAGCTCACCACGAACACGGCCTTGGGCTCGTCGCGGCCGCACGACTCGAGGCGGGAGAGACACCGCACGCCGAGAGCCCCGCCACCCAGCAGCAGCGCCGCCCCGCACCCACCGCTCCCGTTGCCGTTGCCGTTCCCGCCGCCGCTCCAGTGGAGGCTCTCGGCGCAGCGGTCGTCCAGGAACACCACGGCGCGCCGCACCTTCCGCACCACCGGAGCCCACGCCTGGCCCGGGAACGACGCGAACAGCTCGGCGGTGGACATGTTGTTGATGTTGTTGTTGATGTCGTTGTTGTTGTTGTTGTTGTTTACGGAACGACGATAATGAACACGTCACAAGTGTCCAAGCGACTCCATTCCAAAAACAATCACAACAACACACCGGAGCGTCGCCGCGATGACGTGGCCGCCGCAAACGCCGACGTGTCGCGACACATACACGTCATCGCTTTTGGACACGCCCACCGAGCTGTCACTGACTGCAGGGCTGCTGTACAATAGGCTGGAGAATTGACATGTTATGTGTGATAGATGTTTTAATTTGGATTGTGCTATTATTACATCATGTGCAATACTCTCAGTATCATGTGCAATGTCAATATTACTACACAATATCATGTACAATATTAATATTACTACTCTACACCATGTGCAATACTCTCAATATCATGTGCAATACTGCAATATTAATATTACTACCCTACACCATGTGCAATACTCTCAATATCATGTGCAATACTGCAATATTAATATTACTACCCTACACCATGTGCAATACTCTCAATATCATGTGCAATACTGCAATGTTAATATTACTACCCTACATCATGTGCAATACTCTCAATATAATGTGCAATATTATTAATATCATGTTACCTCTCAATACTACCTTGCAATATCACCTCTCATCTCCTCTCATCATCGTGTGCAATATTCTTCCTACATTACTTTTCAACATTATGTGCAATATTCTTCATATTCTTTATATCATGTGCAATACTTTCTCTTACCATCATTATTATTACCCTTTTATTACACTTCAATTATTGCTGACTGAATATTTTATCTTACCTATATTTTTATACTTATATATATACTTTTTATACTATATTTTATAAATCTGTTATATTATTTTTATTATTCTACTGTTTATTTCTCTATTGTTTTATTCTGTTGCTGTAGAATACATTTCCTTCGGGATTAATAAAGTTCTATCTTATCTTATCTTAATTTGTGTTGTACTATTATTTAATGGATTGTATCATCATCACACAATCTTATGATCCCGTCAGGTATTTAGAATCGCAATTATATATATTTTTAAACTTAAACATAAAACATAACATGTGTGAATAAAACGACTCCTCGTTTTGAAATAACAAATAAAGAAATAATATAAATTTAAAAAAAGATTTCATGTTCCTCAGGTTAAAATTCATGATGACGTCACCGCCACCCAGTCCCTATAGAAACACAGAGGATCGTCCAACTGGCTCAAATGCTCAAGTTGCGCTTTTTTAGTTAAAAAAATATATTTTTTAACTACTTTTGGTTACTTTTGATTAAGAACATAACTAAACACTCGTCAACAATCCAACATTTCTGTGTCACACATGTCAGAATTAGACATTTATGCGGAGGATGAGGATGCGTGGCTGTATGAAGGTGAGGACTTGCGGACTTTATTCTCCAGATCAATTATTATTATGTCTTTGTACTGTGGCCCCTAAGAAAACAAGGACAGAGCAGTTAAAAATAAAGGTCCTGACATGCAGCTGGCAGCTGTGTCCACATGTGTTCCTCTGCCACAGCAACCATCACACCACATGGGGGCCAGAGGGGGCCCCAGTAATGCAGAACAAACAGCAAACAAAGCTGCCAGGTTTTATTGTGATGTTGCAGGGGGGGACACATGACACATGCCTACACTTAGCCTACATTCTTATATTTATCGGTCTGGCAGGGAGGCAGACTGCAAAGTCCCAAATCTGTCAGGGCAAATTCATTTACATCTATACTTAACATGTGAAATGTTTTAATTCTTCTCCCCGTAGGGACAGAAACCCAGCGAAGAGCTCGCTGAAATGGAGATATTATACCGGTATGTTCCTGTGGTCCGAACCCTGTGTCTGTACATAATGCTGTCACACTCGAGTGGAGTCCACGTCTCACATGATTCAGTGTGATGTGAGGTGGACCCTTCGGTGTCTGTCCCCTGGTTACCAGAGCTGCCGGATTACCACCCAACAGCGAGAGCGAACGCAGCCTTTCCTTTCTGCACTCTCCCCAGCCAGCACATAATATAACAATAAAGATTGAGAAATTCAAATTGACCTTTTGGCTCCGTCTAATTAAGGTTGTGCAGGCATAGTAATAGGCGACCAGTCCCATAATTCCTTGCAATTAATTACAGTTCTGGATGTGATTGTGGTCGTGTGGAGTCATTTGAGCGTGAACGGTCCACCCGAGCATCCCAACGTTTGAAATGTATTATTTTAATATATCTATTTGTGTTTTATACACAGCCCAGCCACAGCCACAGCGCAGGAACATGCAGCCGAGGCCGGGGCCGAGATGGAAACGCAGGTTACCGTTGCACCCGTAGCTGTCACAACCTGCGATTCAATTACACTTTATCGACCTTTGCTGAAGAAACGGAAACGGAACGGATGCCGGTGTTATTATGCTATCCTTCTGTGTGTGTTGTGTCTCTGTGTTGTGTTCCCGACTTCATTAGAATGCAGAGGCACACGACGCAGAGGAAGACGGCGACCCAGAGGATGAAGATGAGGATGATGATGATGATGATGATGGTGTTCGTGTCACCATAGGAGCCATTAAGATGTACACCTCATTCTCATGCATGTGGGTGGAAGGCTATCTATCTATCTATCTATCTAATATATCTATCTACCTCTCTATCTATCTCTCTCTATCTATATGTCTATATGTCTATCTGTCTATCTATCTATCTATCTATCTCTATCTATCTATCTATCTATCTATCTATCTATCTATCTATCTATCTATCTCTATCTATCTATCTCTATCTATCTATCTATCTATCTATCTATCTATCTATCTATCTATCTATCTATCTATCTATCTATCTATCTATCTATCTATCTATCTATCTATCTATCTATCTATCTATCTATCTATCTATCTATCTATCTATCTATCTATCTATCTATCTATCATCTATCTATCTATCTATCTATCTATCTATCTATCTATCTATCTATCTATCTATCTATCTATCTATCTATCTATCTATCTCTATCTATCTATCTATCTATTTCTCTATCTATCTATCTGTTCATACTCTTCCCAAAAGGTAGAATGTGCCCAAGTGACCAGCATCTCCGCCCTGCCAGAGAGCATTGGGGGCAACACTGTGTTCCTGTTTTCCTGATATTGTTCCCGAGTTGTATGAGTGGTGATGGGTGCTGATGTGTTGTGATGTGTTCTCTCTGAGCACACACACCCGTTACGTGTCGCCGGCGCACACATCGCTTTCAATTCACAGCCACCCCCCCCTATCCTTCTGTGTGTGTTGTGTCTCTGTGTTGTGTTCCCGACTTCATTAGAATGCAGAGGCACACGACGCAGAGGAAGACAGCGACCCAGAGGATGACGATGAGGATGATGATGATGATGACGGTGTTCGTGTCACCATAGGAGCCATTAAGATGTTGACCTCATTCTCATGCATGTGGGTGGAAGACTATCTATCTATCTATCTAACATATCTATCTACCTCTCTATCTATCTATCTATCTATCTGTCTATATATCTATCTATCGAACATATCTATCTACCTCTCTATCTATATGTCTATATGTCTATCTGTCTATCTATCTGTCTATCTATCTGTCTATCTATCTATCTATCTACTGTATCTATCTATCTATTTCTCTATCTATCTATCTGTTCATACTCTTCCCAAAAGGTAGAATGTGCCCAAGTGACCAGCATCTCCGCCCTGCCAGAGAGCATTGGGGGCAACACCGTGTTCCTGTTTTCCTGATATTGTTCCCGAGTTGTATGAGTGGTGATGGGTGCTGATGTGTTGTGATGTATTCTCTCTGAGCACACACACCCGTTACTTTGTTCGCGCGGCACAACACATCGCTTTCAATTGCACAGAACCCCCCCCCCCCTCATCTTGCATACCGAGACCGAATCTTCTCCTGCCGGCGGCGTTGTGGGGGATCGTACGGTTAAGTCGCCGGCGCGTGTGTCGTCCAATTCCAACTCGTTTCCACTTTAATTCGCCCCCAAATTCGACACACCGCTCCCCTTATCGTCCGGTACCGTGACTGAGCGCTGCCGTTCCTCCTCACACTTGTCACATACTGAAGAAATAACTTCAGACATAGACGGAGGAAATGCCTTTCTTTACATCACCATCAACCAACCACAACTTAAGTATCTTATCCCGGCATGTATGACACCCACATAACATAATATTTTATTCCGTTCAGCGACAACCCACAGGGAGACGCGGTGCCGGGGGGGGTCAAGAAGCACCAGAGCCCCGAGGAGGCGCCGTGGAGGAAACCGGGTGGAGCATCGCTTCCTGTTTAGGACCACGCCTCCTCTTTTCTCATCTTGGGTTTGGGGTGCGATGCTGTTGGGGTGTGCGATCTGACGTGGTCCGTGGTGCAGGTGGTTCTTGTTGGTTCCTGCCCCTGGATTCTTTGTTTTTATGGTGCTGGCGGCCTGGCGGCCGGCGTCTGTTCACCCGCCGGGCTGCTCTCGCTGTGCCTCAGGTGTCGACCGTGTCAGATTACTTGTAATTACGGATTTAACGAAACACCTGTGAAGGCCCTACTGCCGGAAACAGCGCAGTCTCCCCGGGGATCTCCTGAGGGTCCCACCGGCGCTGCGTCTCGCAGAACGAAGGTATTTTCGCCACCCGTTGGTTTCTCGGGCAGCGTTGCCGGAGAACAGTCGGGCTGCGTTCACGACTTTTGTGACGGTTAAGTTTGCAGCGTATGCCACAACGTTTTTTACTGAATAGTTTCGGCCATTTTTGAGGAGCAAAGTTCAGCGGAAAGCAGGATCCAAATTTGCTTTCTTTGCTTTTGGAAACTAAAAAGTACAATAAAGTGATGCAGTAAATTTCTCCAATTCAGTCAATTCAAATGAGTGTGCTTGTTCAGGCCCGAGGAGAGGTAGAGCGACAGTAGGAGCATCAGTGACACAATGACCCCTTGTGTGACGCTGTCATTCCCCTCAGGGCCAGAGGGGGCGCACAGACCCAGCACATCCAGGATCGTCCCGCTGCTTCAGATCCAGATCAGCTGCGAGGTGGGCAACACACACACACTGGCATCACCAGGTCCCATCCACTCTGCTCCCGTCTCACTGTCTCTCTGTCTGTCTCTCTATCGCTCAGTCTCTCTGTCTCTCTATCTGTCTCTCTGTCTCTCTCTCTGTCTCTCTCTCTGTCTCTCTCTCTGTCTCTCTATCTCTCTCTCTGTCTCTCTGTTTCTCTGTCTCTCTGTCTCTCTATCTCTCTCTCTGTCTCTCTTTCTGTCTCTCCATCTCTCTATCTGTCTCTCGGTCTGTCTCTCTCTGTCTCTGTCTCTTTTTCTGTCTCTCTATCTCTCTATCTGTCTCTCTCTGTCTCTGTCTCTCTTTCTGTCTCTCGATCTGTCTCTCTGTCTCTCTCTGTCTCTCTCTGTCTCTGTCTCTCTCTCTGTCTCTGTCTCTCTTTCTGTCTCTCTATCTGTCTCTCTCTATCTCTGTCTCTCTCTGTCTCTCTCTGTCTCTCGCTGTCTCTCGCTGTCTCTCTCTGTCTCTCTCTGTCTCTCTCTGGTGAACCGACCGGCGCGGCAGAGACTCCCGCCGGCCCGCGAGCCACCGTCGTTCGCGGTGGCTTTTGACGAGCGATCGCGCTCAGAATTACGCCGTCAGACTCGCTTCCGTTCCAGCAGCAGCAGCAGTTTGTGTTCTCCGCTCGGAGACTGTTTTACGGTTAACGAGTCACTTAATCGGCACACAGAATGTGATGGGACTCTGAACGGGCTCTTCACACATCTTAAAGATACGATCAAACGAGAGACATGATTGATCCCTCGGGGGAAAATTAAGGCGTCAAAGCAACAAAGAGTGTGTGGCTGGTTGGGTGGCTGGTTTAAGCAGCCTCACCTGAGGCCACAGCCCGGCTGACTGTTAGACTCTGGGGCGGCAGGGTGGGGCTGCACGCCTGCGGTGGACTGGGCGGTAAGATCGGGTCGGGTCGGGTCGACTGCCACTTACAGATCTACAAATTGGCGGTGGAAACAATAGGTTCAATTCACAGGCAATTCAAAAATATATACAGAAACGGTATCCGCGATAAAAAGGCAACATGTTTGTTTTTTGGCTCATACTTGGGCCTGGAAGTGATTAGTAGAATACAATGTGTAGAATTGTCGGCCTGTCTCTGCTTGTTTTCCTGTATTTGCTCTGATGTTGCTGGTTCCCAAGCTAATCGAGTCCTCGTGTGTCTACAGTACAGCTCACGTCTACCTGCGAGCGGTGTGTGTGTGTGTGTGTGTGTGTGTGTGTGTGTGTGCGTGTGTGTGTGTGTGTGTGTAGCACTATGAGAGCCTGAGGTAGACTCCTAGATTCCATCGTTTTGTTTTTTACGGCCCAATTACACCTCGCCGTTTACGGGAACGGGTTCGCCATTCCCGGCTAATGGCACACAGAGTACCAGCCAGCGTGTATTTCTCCCCCCACCCTTATGGACCAGGTGCCCGGGACTCTCACACACACACACGCACACACGCACACGCACACGCACGCACACAACACACACGCACACACACACCAACACACACACGCACACACACACACGACAAACCTCAAGCACGCCATCTCTCACGTGAACCTATGCATCCAGGGACCGCGCGGCGGTGAGAGGACGTAAGGCGTGCCAAACGCAGGTCAGGTGCTGTGTTAACGACAGCGGGGTGGGCGGAGCATGTTGCAGGTGGGCGGGGCGTAATGTAGCAGCGATCTGATTGGATCGTCGTCGACCTCATCTCCGTTATCCGCATCGGGGGGGGGGGGGGGGGGGTTCTAATGTGCGTTCCATTTACCTCGGGAGTCGGAAGTCGGAACCGGGTATGACGTCACACACCCGAGTCGACCGCATTCCAGTTAACATCTCGGAAAACCAAGATGGACGCCTTCTTTTACCAGTGGATAACAACGTATTATGCGGCATTTTGCGCATACAAACACCGTAAATAGACAGAAGTGCTAAAAAAAGAATATAATTCACTGACGTCTTGGATGTCTAGTCGGGGCTTTGTGAGATTCGTCCGACTTTCCACGTGCGAGGAAATCCGACTGCAGCGCGCGTTCTTGCCGAAACATCCGACTTCTCGACTTCCGAGTACACAAACGTAACGCGCCGTCCGTGTGCGACAACTCCTGCGGTTGTTGCTGCCGACGCTCTCTGTGTCGCCGGGAGTGGAGCTCCACAGCACGTTAGCCCGAGATCGTCGTCGTCGTCGTCGTCATGCCGCGCGTCAGTCAGGCCCCAGACGGCCTCCGATTGGTCGGGCCGACGCCGCCCTTCCGAGTAAATGTTAGGCGGTGCGTACGAGGGGGGCTGGGGAATACGTGTTGCACAGCAGCAGCAGCAGCAGCAGCAGCAGCAGCAGCAGCAGCAGCCGGTCGGAGCAGGAAGAGGCGCCGCGGAATAGAACACAACCCAAATGTCATGACATTCTGCCACGCCTGGTCGAGGATGCAGTACATACTAAATATACACGACGCGAGAGCCAGGGAACGTCTCCTGTGGTTGTGTGTGTGCGTGTGCGTGTGTGTGTGTGTCTGTGCTCACTGTGCATACACACACATACACACACACACACACACATCACACACACACATTTCCCCACCCCCGCTGTGCTCTCGCGGTGACGGAGAGAGGTTAGTGTCCCATCTGGGTGTCCGTACAGTCGATGGGGAGATGGGTGGTGGTGGTGGTGGTGGTGGAGGAGGTGGAGATGGAGATGGTGGAGAAGGTGGTGGTGGTGGTGGTGGTGGTGTGTGTACAGACGTGGGGTTGTTTTGTGAAGAGCGCCAAGAGTGGCTGACCCAGATACCAAGGTCCTGCTTGCTGCCGTCATGGAGCTGCAGCGGAGAGACCGAGACACGGGCGGAGAGTTTGGTGTGTTGGACCTCGCAATTATGAACCTCGTCCTATTAACCTTGCAACTATGAATGCTCGAACCCTACTCTATTCTTATCTTTATGTACCACAGTGATATATTGCTGTCTCTCCTTCAACAAATGTACTCTTTGTAAGTCGCTTTGGATAAAATTGTCTGCTGGTGGTGGTGGTGCCACTGGTTACGCTGCGTCAGGGTTCGGCCCTCCTGGTCGGCTGCAGGGTTGTTTGTTCTGAACGCTGAACCGTCGCTCCACAGGAAGCCGAGTGTTGCTCACAACGCGACGAGAGGACAAAGTGCTGCCCTCTGCAGGCGGGGAGGACTTCTGACACCAAGCGCTTCACAGGTCTGTGTGTGTGTGTGTGTGTGTGTGTGTGTGTGTGTGTCTGTGTGTGTGTGTGTGTGTGTGTGTCTGTGTGTGTGTGTGTTTGTGTGTGTATGTGCAGGTGCATAGCCAATGTTTAGGGGTGTAAGGGTTTGCAAATGTGTAGCGGGTGTAGAACTATGTGTGTGTGTGTGTGTGTGTGTGTGTATGCAGGTGCATGGATCTGTGTGTGTGTGTGTGTGTGTGTGTGTGTGTGTGTGTGAGCTATTAATAGCTCTATATACATTGCAGGTGCTCTCTGAGACGTCATGTGAGCCGTCGGCCAATAAGACGGCTCCCTTCCTCCCCCTTCCTCCTCCCCCTCGCCCTCTCCTCCCTCTCCCCCATCTCTTCCCTCCCTCCTCCTCCTCCTCCTCTTCCTCCTCCTCCCTCCCCTACCCAAAGTCAGCTCTGGAGCTCGACGTCTTCTGCTGCCACGTACGTGCGCGCGCACACACACACACACACACACACACACACACACACACACAATGAGCCCAGGTTGCTTGTTCATTATTGTGAAGTTATATTCTGCTTACCCTGAAGCCTGATATCCATAAGTCAATATTTGACATTTATAAAAGCGTTCCGGTGGTTAGGGAGACGCCTTCATCCAGCTAGGATGCTAGAGGAAGAGGAGGAGGAGGTGGAGGGGGAGGAGGAGAAGGACGTAGGTGTTACGCCTCTCGCTCAAGGACACTTGGGAATGGAATCCGTAACCTTTTACACGGGAGTCAGAGACGTGTCCACTAGAACCTCCGCCGTTTACCCCGTTCTGTCACCCAGGAATCCTGTTGAATTCATCCAGATTTTGGCAGAGGTTCTTGGGTGGAGGTGGAGATGGAGCGGGAACCCAGCAGAAGGTCCTTGGGTCGAGGTGGAGGGCTGTGGGTCTGTGGGTGTAGGTGGAGGTCTGTGGGTGGAGGTGGAGGTCTGGAGGTCTGTGGGGTGAAGGTGGAGGACTGTGGGTCTGTGGGTGGAGGCGTGCGGTACTCAGGCCAGCTGTGTCAATGACCAGCGGCGTTCTGGGAGCCCACATGCATGTTGTTTACTGAGCTGCAGCGACGCCTCGTCCCCATCAACAAACCTCGGGACGTCCGAGGTCAAGAGGTCAGGAGGTCAGGAGGTCAGGAGGTCAGGAGGTTGGGGGGGCGGTGGTGAGAGGTGAAGCCAGATGCAAGCTCCTCTCACCCCCCGGCCAATCGGCATCGTGCATCTGTGCCGTGTGTTGTTGTGGGGGGGCCGGTCCTGGTGGTGGTGGGGGGGGTGGGGGACAGGTGTGCTTAATGCTGTCCAGGTGTCTCTCTCTCTCTCTCTGTCTCTCTGTCTGTCTCTCTCTCTGTCTCTCTCCCGCTCGCCCTCTCTCTCTCTCCAGACTTCCGTCTCGGTCCTTCTCGAGATCCAGGAAGTCAGGCTGGCATCGCACCCCGGAGCCAGCCTGTCCGCCACATCTCCTCGCACATCTTCAAAGATCCTAAAAGAACCAACCGGCCTCCCACCCTCCCTCTCACCCTCACACACCTCTGGGCAGCCCCGCCGGCCCCCCCAGCGGCACCCCCGACCGTCCAGGCCGTGCCAGAGATCTCATAATACAACCCAAACATCAGACATCCTGTCGACCCCCGGCATCAAACCGGCGGGCTCCCGCTTTGATCTGCAGGACCGTAGCTCGTTCCCTTTTTTTTTTTCTTTTTTTTCTTTATCATCTAAACCACGCCCCCTCTTCTTCTTGAAGTTATAGCCTCCGACTCCTTTTGAGATGCAAATAGATCATGTGATAAAAATAGACCGTGGACTGGAAATGTGCCTGGACAGCAGATTGCCTGCGATTGTGGAGGACGAATGTGCTGAACAGAGGGACCGTGGCAGAGGGCCTGGTGGTGGCCGTGTTGGGAGGTGGGTGGTGGAGGTGGTGGTGGTGGTGGTGGTGGAGGTGGTGGTGATGGTGGAGGTGGTGGTGGTGGTGGTGGAGGTGGTGGTGGTGGTGTGGTGGGTGGAGGGTGGTGGTGGAGGTGGTGATGGTGGAGGTGGTGGTTGGTGGTGGTGGAGGAGATGGTGGTGGTGGAGGTGGGGGTGAGGGTGAGGAGGTGGTGGTGTGGTGTGTGGTGGTTGGATGGTGGTGGTGGGTGGTGGTGGAGGTGGTGGTGGTGGCGGTGGTGGAGGTTGGGTGGTGGTGGTTGGCTGGTGGTGGGAGTGGGGAGGGGAGGAGGAGGAGGAGGAGGAGGAGGAGAGGAGGAGCTGGTTAGCGAGGAGCCGGGTTCCATCGCGCCGCTGTTGTCATTGTCAGGGGTTCGGACGATGTAATCCATCAGGCGGGAGGCGAAGGTGATCTCTCCCTGCTCGGCCGTGATGATACAGTAGCTCGTTCCGTCCTGCGGGCTCGCTTTTGTGGTGGTGCTTGGGTGGAGTCCTGGTCTGAGCTGATACACCGTAGCTCGTTCCGTCCTGCGGTGCCCGCTTTTGCCTCCCCTCTTCTCCGGCGCCAGAGCCGTGACCTGCGGGCGTTCTGGATAGCAGCCCATCGCGACGCGGTGTAGCGGCACATCTCAGCCACACCGCAGGCTACACCACCATTGGTATGCGTGAGGTCTCGTCAGGTCATCGCCTCGCGGAACGCTTTGACGAGCGTGTGTCAATCAGGCTGGCTCGGGATTATTACCTCGGCAACCCAGCAATTATAAAACTCGTTAACCTCGTAACTATGAATGCTTGAAACCTGCTCTGTTCTTATCTTTATGTACCACAGTGATATATTGCTGTCTCTCCTTCAACAAATGTACTCTTTGTGAGTCGCTTTGGATAAAAGTGTCTGCCAAATGCCCTAAATATAAAGAGAGAGGGTGTGTGTTGGGTGTGTAGTGTGTCCTGTGTGTGCATTAGGGAGGGCGGGGTCTCACCGGGCTATACGGGCTACTGGGTTCATCTGGGTCCGTTCCTCCACTTTCTCCAGAAGCTCGGAACACTTTGCTAGCTCGCTGGACTATGCGCCGCTATCCCTCCCGATACACCTCGGGGTAGCGTAATGGCTCTTTGGGAAACGGTGGCGGCGGGCGAGCGGGCGGGCGAGCGGGCGAGCTAGCTCCTGGAGCTATTAGTTCCCTCACATGCGGCCGAGCGTAGCGACGGCTAGCTCCAGCCCTCATTAGCCGCCCGCCTTAGCGCGGCCCAACCGCCACCGCCTCCGCACACTAACCTCCAGCTAACCTCCGAGTTGTGTTTGTGTGTGTGTGTGTTGTGTGTGTGTGTGGTGTGTACTTGTGTGTGTGGTGCGTCTGTGTGTGTGTGTGTGTCTGCATGCGTTCCACAACCTTCTCGATTTCCTTCTGAAAGCAGGAAGTTCGGTTCCCTCCCTCGTCAGGCTGGTCCTGCTGCTGCAGCCCAGACCTCCCCTCCCTCCTGCAGGCTGGTCCTGGGGCTGCAGCCCAGACCTCCCCTCCCTCGTCAGGCTGGTCCTGCTGCTGCAGCCCAGACCTCCCCTCCCTCGTGCAGGCTGGTCCTGCTGCTGCAGCCCAGACCTCCCCTCCCTCGTCAGGCTGGTCCTGCTGCTGCAGCCCAGACCTCCCCTCCCTCGTGCAGGCTGGTCCTGGGGCTGCAGCCCAGACCTCCCCTCCCTCCTGCAGGCTGGTCCTGCTGCTGCAGCCCAGACCTCCCCTCCCTCCTGCAGGCTGGTCCTGGGGCTGCAGCCCAGACCTCCCCTCCCTCCTGCAGGCTGGTCCTGGGCTGCCAGCCAGACCTCCCCTCCCTCCTTGCAGGCTGGTCCTGGGGCTGCAGCCCAGACCTCCCCTCCCTCCTGCAGGCTGGTCCTGGGGCTGCAGCCCAGACCTCCCCTCCCTCCTGCAGGCTGGTCCTGGGGCTGCGGCGCCAGAACCTCCCCTCCCTCCTGCAGGCTGGTCCTGGTGCTGCAGCCCAGACCTCCCCTCCCTCCTGCAGGCTGGTCCTGGGGCTGCAGCCCAGACCTCCCCTCCCTCCTGCAGGCTGGTCCTGGGGCTGCAGCCCAGACCTCCCCTCCCTCGTCAGGCTGCAGGAGAACACACCGAGCCACAGCTGGATGGCCGGCAGATGTTGGCTGGCCCGTGCCTCTTCAAAGCGATTCTGTGTCTGTGCTACGTTGTCGGGTCAAGACGGATCCATTCATTACAGCGAGGCTTGTCAGGGTCGCTGGTTTGAACCCCGGTGTTGTGATGACCTCAATGCTTGTTGGTTGAAATTAATTTTGAAATGTTTGGTTTCCAGCTGCTACGACTGGAAATGCTTAATGGATTGCATTTATATCATCGCTTTTATCCAAAGCGCTTTACAGTATTGCCTCACGTTCACCCATTCATACACCGACGGCGGTGCCAACCATGCAAGGTAACAACCAACACGTCAGGAGCAGGTAGGGTTAGGTGGTGTCTTGCTCAGGGACACCTCCACACTTAGCTAGGAGGGGGAGGAGCCCCGGGGGATCGAACCAGCAACCTTCCTGTTGCCAGACAACCGCTCTATCTACCTCCTGAGCTACTGCCGCCCTACTGTGGTGGTTGCTGACTGGTCTTACTGGTGTAGTCCCATGTACACACAGGTGACGCCGCAGATAAAAGCGCCCGAAATGTGTTGCTGACTCGGGAAAAACACTCAAGGGAAATTCAAAGTAAAGGAAACTCTCCTCTCTCCTCGACTGTAATGGTTTCTCCTCTCTTCTCCGCAGGGTTCCGTCCACCCTTACCTCCACGCTTATCTCCACCCTTCCCCACCACCTCTTCCATGGACAGGTGAGCACCCAAGGGTGGGCGTGGCATAAAGGAGACTTCGGGACGACCATGCTTCTGTCATGTGATGCACTAAGCATCAATTAAAAATAATAATTGGGCTGCCTGCAGAAGGGATTGGTTATCATCATCATTTGATTACTTTAAGGCCACATTGATTGGTGTATCCTGGTCTGTCTGTCTGTCTGTCTGCCTGTCTGTCTGTCTGTCTGTCTGTCTGTCTGTCTGTCTGCATGTCTGCATGTGTACATGTCTGCCTGTCTGTCTTTATGTCTGTATATATGTCTGTCTGTCTGTCTGTCTGCATGTCTGCATGTCTGTCTGTCTGTCTTTCTGAACAGGATGCACTGTAAAGGCAGGAGAGACAGGCAGAGAGACAGGCAGAGAGCGAGGCAGGGAGAGAGGCCGGGCGAGAGAGCACAGCGCTCCTATCGCAGCCAAGAACACACACAGGCAAGACACACTGAAACCAAACAGGTCGCGCAAGATAAGCACAGAGAACGAGAGAGAGAGAGAGAGAGAGAGAGAGAGAGAGAGAGAGAGAGAGAGAGAGAGAGAGAGAGAGAGAGTGTGTGTGTTCTTGTGAGGCCCGGTAGTAGACTTTCTTTGCGTGGGCAGACCCTTCCGTCGTCGTGGCCTCGACCGCCACAGAGCGCTGGCTGTCCTTGCAGTCTGACGTCCAGACAGTCCGGCCGCGTGGGACGACGAGTGACCTGCGTTTTTCGGTCAGCGACCTTCGCCGTCGAACTGACTCGTTGACCATATACGGTCAACGAGTCAAGCGAGCCATTCCTGTTTGTGACTTGAGTCTCCTGTTTATCAGCTTCCTCTCCTCAGTCGGTCTCCCCCCACAGTGCTCCGATACTCCCTCCCTCCCTCCCTCCCTCCTCCCTTCCCTCCCTCCCTCCCTCCTACAGTCCAGCTAGGATTTAGGACCGCTAGCGCTCTTCATGCCAGGAGAACGCAATGTACGGCTCACCTTCGAATATTGCGCGAGAAATGGCGCGAGTTTATGTCGGACGGAAGCGTTGGTATGAAGCGAGGTGAGAGAAGGGTTCACTCTCTGTGTTCTGGGTTTTCCGGTGCGCTGAAGGGGCCCGGCGAAAACTGAGAAGGAAGCAAGGAAGCAAAGCATCATGGGAGTCCCTACCCCCCCCTACCCCCCCCCCCTTCCCCCCAGTGGGAGTCCACCTCCCTCGCCATCTCCCGGCGACTGAACACGCTCTGCTGCTATCAGCTTTAAAGTTCCTGCGTCTTCTAACCAGCCGGGTTTGATCTCTCTCTCTCTCTCTCTCCCTGTGTCTCTGTAGCTTCCTCTACCTTTTATATTATATATATATATATATATATATATATATACGTATATTTATCGACTGTATATGTATATTTATGAATCCTCTCCCCTTTCCCTTCGGCCTAATTTGCAGTATCTCCGTGCGTCTGGAGTCGGCGTGCGGCGTGCGGCGTCTGCCAAGTCCTCTGATCCTTCAAACACTTCCGATCCGTCCGCCGCTGCCAGCCGCCGCCGCCGCCGCCGCCCCTCCGATACCGTTTATGAATCATTTCCGTTTCAACATCTCTCCTTCCCTCTCAGCGAAAGCCAGGCCTCTGTAAACACACACAGACCTCTCTCTGTGTGTGTGTGTGTGTGTGTGTGTGTGTGTGTGTGTGTGTGTGTGTGTGTGTGTGTGTGTGCGTGTACGGAAATAGACCCGGTTCGGGTAGATTGTGAGCAGAAGGTTCTCTGCCTGCCTGCCAGGCCCCCCTGGACTGGACTGGAATGGACTTTTCCAGGAAGTTTGGGAGGTTAATTTCCTTCGTGAACCACCGTGAGCGCGTCCACTGTGGTGTATGTGTACGGTGTGTGTGCAGGTTCATGCATCCGATCACACACACACACACACACACACACTGTACATATATGGATCTGAACAAGGCGCGCGCAGCCGTGTACATGTCGGAGATACACGGCGGCCCACAGGTACGATGGTCACAAGACACACACACACACACACACACACACACACACACACACACACACACACACACACACACACGTGCGCTGAGACGAAGTCTACAGATGGCAGAACGTGTGATTTAAAACGTCCATGTGGGAGCCAGGGCCATTGCGATGCGGCTGCAGGACGGTGCCAATACCACCGCTGGCACCGACCCCAGACCCCCACCCGGCCATCCCCCCCCCTCTGATGAGGATCCTTGAAGACCGGCCAGGCTCTTCAAACATTTGGGGAAGAGAGCAGCTTACTCTCCAGCAGTTTGGAGAGTAAAAAGAAAAACACTTTGATGGTGGAGGTTACTTCCCCTCTGCTCTCTGCTCGTCTCGTAATCGTCCCGCTGGCTTCGTCTTCTCTTTGCTTGTCGGGAGCGCGACCTGCTGGGTTTGGTGTCGCGGGGGAGAAAGCTCTCCGCTCTCCTTTCATGTTAAAATAGCCCAGCGTTGACTCTGTGGAGAGCGGCGGCCGGCGATGCGGAGACGGAACGGAGGTCTCGCGAGGCTCCGTGCGCTGCGCACCACGTGGGCCACGTTCAACACCGAGGGCCACTGCTTCGCATTAGCCTCCCCACGCTGGAACATCTGATTGGCCCCACGCCTCCGCACTTCAAGAAAAAAAAAAATAGCAAAGCGAACGATCAAACGCCCCTTGATCAGAACCACGAGGTGATCCCTGACGGAGCCGTCGAAGGGTTTATCGCGGTTCGGGTCTTCTTGTCGATTTTTTTATACGGACAGGTTGAACATCCCACACACTCAGGGGTTATCGGCTGCAGCTCCTCGGTTGATGTTGTGTTGTTTTATGTGGTTTTTTTTTTACCGTTCCTCAGCTCTGGTTCTGCACCACGTGGCGGAGGTCCGGTCTCTCGGTACGGCTACGGCTACGGCTCCGGCTCCGGCTCCGGCTCCGGCTCCCGCTCCCGCTCCGGCTCCAGCTCCCGGCTCCGGCTCCACCTCAGGTGAGTCTCGGGGTCTCAGGGTTGTGGAGAAACACGTCAACAGTTAGAGAGAACGTCACGACACAACCGAGGACCGGCATAGCCAACAAGGCAATCTTGTCGTACGTGACCCTGGTCGGGGAGGCGGAGGAGGTGGAGGAGGTGGTGGAGGTGGTGGAGGATCGGGAGGTGAGGGGAGGAGAGCCATTCACAAAGTTGCCTCTGAAGGATTCCACGGTTTTTGCAATCAAGAAAAAAGTCGTTTCCTGCAGCAGCAGCAGCGGCAGCCCGGCACAAAGCAGACATGTGATGAGTCCTTGGGCGGGAGGGCGGGCAGAAGACAGAGTATGTGTGAGATTAGAGGACTCTTGGTTCATTGCCTTCTCCAGCCGAGGACGAGTCCGCTTTCGACTTTTCCTGCAGAATCCTGAAGGCTGTTTTGCTGCATTCTGCCGCCGTGTGTGTTGCGTGTCTCCTCCCTCTTTGCGTTTCAGATGTTAGTCGTTAGTAAGGACGTGTTGCCCACGGAAGCGTATTGATTCGTCGCTCCTGCCAATTCTCTTTATTCTCAAAGAACAATCTCACAGTATGACAGCGGCTGAAGGTGTCCAAATAACGAAGCGAAAGACCCGAAAGGGAAGGGCACGTTGTTCACCGGTTGTCCGTAAATGAGCCAACGCTCCGGTGCTCCGTTCTGTTGTCTGCAGGTGGATATCCCTTGAGCATGGCGCCCTGGACCTCAGTGATTGACAGCTCCAGGGCCCGGCGTTCCCTGAGCCGGACGGTGGGACGAGAGAGAGAGCCGGTCACGGAGGCGGGGCGAGTCCGAGAACGAGGCAGAGAACGAGGCAGAGAACGAGGCAGAGACGACAGAAAGAGAAAACGCCAACAGAGAGAGCCGTCCAGAGAGAGCGAGCAGGAGCTTCAGAGAGCGATAGACAGAGCCAGAGCCAGAGGCAGAGCCAGAGCCAGAGCCAGAGCCAGAGCCAGACAGAGCCAGAGACAGAGCCAGAGACAGACCTTCTCTGGCCCACAACAGGTTGGTCTCCAAACCTTAGACAAGTACAATAGAGTAAAGTACAATAGAGTACAATAGAGTCATGACGGATGAAGGATATCCAGGCAGGGTTATATTACCGAGCACCAGGCGTCCAGCTCTGTAGCGCTGAGTAGACGTGGGCTGAGCAGCTGTGGAACACCGGGCCGGTTCTGGGCCAGTTCTGGACCAGATCTGGGCCGGATGTAGGCCACTGGCCAACTGTCCAGCTTGTTGTACGTAGCGCCCTTCCGGATCAAAACCTCTTGGCACACAAGCCAAGGTTTTCCCTCGTATTAAGCTCGTCTATCTCGTTATCCTGCTGCTCTCCACAAGGGGCAGCATGGGACTATGGGGCTGTAGTGTTGGCCGGCGGTTCTCTTGTCTCCCTCCTCTCAGGCTGGAGGAGGTGGAGCACGTCATCTGGAAAATGGATGGGTTGCTGGTTCAAGGCCTGGCTTGACTGATGTGGCGTCCCATGAGCGAGACACCCAACTCCCCAGTACTCACTCAGAGCTGGTTGTTGCCTCGCATAGCTGAATGAGTGCGTGTGTGTGTGTGTGTGGTGTGTGTGTGTGTGTGTGTTTAAACACGTTCCTGGCTTGTAGAGCACTTTGCTACGAACACGTCCGGCTGAATTCAGTCCATCCACTAATTGCAGCGTCCTGCTGTGTCAGATGACACACACGGGTGGCCTACTGCCCTACAGACCGCAGCCAACACATCGCCGCACGTGTGCTCGCACACACACGCACACACACACACACACACACACAGACACACACACACACACACACACACACACACACACGGACACACACACACACACACACCTCCTGGCCTACATTCCCTCCAGGTTGACTGGGGTAGCGTTCCAGCTCCCTGCTGGGGGGGCCTGGAGACAGACACATGGTCACCAGGCTGCAGGCTCACGTCCCCACATACAGGAATGAGATGAGATAAGAGATACGATGAGATAGGAACAGATGAGTTCAGGGAAACCACGGCTAATCCAGGAACCTTCCGGTCTTCCTCAAGTCAGAAATCGTCCTCAAACACAACAACACAACGTTACCGGAGTATCTTAAAGCCTACACTGTACATGAGGTCTCTATGTGAAGTCTGCAGATGAAGTCTCTCTATGAAGTCTTTATATGAGGTCTCTATGTGAAGTCTCTGTGAAGTCTGTAGATGAAGTCTCTACATGAGGTCTCTATATGAGGTCTCTATATGAGGTCTCTATATGAGGTCTCTATGTGAAGTCTCTTTATGAGGTCTCGATATGAGGTCTCTATATGAGGTCTCTATATGAGGTCTCTATATGAGGTCTCTATATGAAGTCTCTTTATGAGGTCTCTATATGAGGTCTCTATATGAAGTCTCTATATGAGGTCTCTATATGAAGTCTCTATATGAGGTCTCTATATGAGGTCTCTATGTGAAGTCTCTTTATGAGGTCTCTATATGAGGTCTCTATATGAGGTCTCTATATGAGGTCTCTATATGAAGTCTCTATATGAGGTCTCTATGAAGTCTCTATATGAGGTCTCTATATGAAGTCTCTATGAGGTCTCTATGTGAGGTCTCTTTATGAGGTCTCTATGAGGTCTCTATATGAAGTCTCTATATGAAGTCTCTATATGAGGTCTCTATATGAAGTCTCTATATGAGGTCTCTATATGAGGTCTCTATATGAGGTCTCTATATGAAGTCTCTATATGAGGTCTCTATATGAGGTCTCTATATGAGGTCTCTATATGAAGTCTAAGTCTGCTTGAGGTCTCTATATGAAGTCTCTATATGAGGTCTCTACAAGGTCTCTATATGAAGGTCTCTATATGAGGTCGTCTATATGAAGTCTCTAATAACTGAGAGTCTCTATCTGAAGTCTCTATATGGAGGTCTCTATATGAGGTCTCGTACATGAGGGTCTCTATATGAGGTCTCTATATGAAGTCTCTATATGAGGTCTCTATGAAGTCTCTATATGAGGTCTCTATATGAAGTCTCTATGTGAGGTCTCTATGAGGTCTCTATATGAAGTCTCTATGTGAAGTCTCTATATGAAGTCTCTATGAAGTCTCTATATGAAGTCTCTAT
>PIJE02003222.1:33054-34416 GCA_002895965.2 Coryphaenoides rupestris | reverse complement strand
CCTCGATAAGGGCTCCGGGTGTTGAGGTTCCCCAGGGTGTGGGGGTGCGGGGGCGGGGGGCGGGCTTAATCAGCAGTCCCAGCCATGCTGGGCGGTGTGGCCGGGCGGCGGCCGGCGAGGCGGGCAGCCCGTCATCACCACCATCACCAGCACAAGGAAGAAAAAAAAATCCTAACAAGAATGGCCGCATCGAAGTAAACAGGGATGCACAGGCGAGCATTAAACACACAGCAGCAGCCAGCAAACAGCCGACAAGTCGAGCGACCCGAGGCCTTCCTCTGTCCTGGCTTGCAAAAGGCACACACACACACACACACACACACACATACACACACACATCACACACACAACACACACACACATGGAGACAAGCACACAACAATTATGATCGTTATTATTATTATGGTATGCCTATTTTATGATTGATTATATTTTAAGTACACTCCGCAGATGAATCAAGACGAGTGTGTGTGTGTGATGCGGCTACTAACAACCTCCACACACCACCTCCACCACCAACACACCTCCCACCCACACCACACCCACCCACCACCACCTCCACACACCACCACCCACCACCACCACCCACCACCAACCACCACCACCACCACCTCACCCACCACCACCTCCACCACCACCCACCCAACCACCACCACCACCACCCACCACCTCCCTCCCTCCCCGGAGAGAAGTTGCTGGCGAGCTGGTGACGTCCAAGTACAGGCCTGCTCCACCCGCCCCGGTGGATGTATTTATAGCCCAGCGTTGTATCCGTAGTCTGCTCCTCCTCCTCATCCTCCTCCTCTTCCTCCTCCTCCTCTTCCTCCTCCTCCCCTCCTACACCAGATGTACCGAGAAAGAGACAGAGAGAGAGGACGACAAGAAAGAGAGAATGAGAAGAGAGAGAGAGAGAGAGAGAGAGAGGGAGAGAGAGAGAGAGAATGAGAGAGGGAGAGAGAGAGAGAGAGAGAGAGAGAGAGACATTACGTGCAAGTTTATATTATAAATATGTGTACCGCAGTTGACCTCGTGACACACAAGCCACACCTCTGTGGCTTGGAGAGTCTGGAGTTCGTTGCGGACAGAGCAGGCAATGCTACGCTCTCTCTTCTGCTCTCTCTCCCGTGCTAAGCCATCTGTGTGTGTGTGTGTGTGTGTGTGTGTGTGTGTGTGTGTGTGTGTGTGTGTGTGTGTGTGTGTGTGTGTGTGTGTGTGTGTGTGTGTGTGTGTGTGTGTGTGTGTGTGGTGAATGGATGGCCGGTTTAACCTGTGCCGCTGCTGTCGATTAGCCAATAGCATCACAGGTGTGCAGCTCCGCCCCCCAAACTCTAACTCCACCTCCGGGGCCAGGTACAGGTGCAG
>PIJE02003222.1:20554-25554 GCA_002895965.2 Coryphaenoides rupestris | reverse complement strand
GAGCCGTCAACGCATTCTCCGCAATTTGGAAAAGCTGTTGTTTGTTAGTTTTTTTTGTTGCATTCGTAATATGGATTGCATGGTCACTCCGTCCTTTGCGGTGTATGATAAGAGAGAGGATGAATAGGCTGCAGTTGCGCGCCTTTTTGAGGGAGGTTGTGTTGTGTTGTGTTGTGTTGTGTTGTGTTGTGTTGTGTAATGCATGCTGGGGGGGGGTCATTGTATTCAAATGCATCGATTGCAATTTCGTAACTGTATCATACACTGACTGTATACTGTCCTTCGATGTCGACGTGATTGATCCTGCGCACAAGGAGGTGCAGGATGACTCACTATGATAGTCTGTGCAGAATACGCGTCTCCAAAAAATGACACTTTGACTGCAGGTGGGGGACACAAGGAGGAGACGCGTGTGGAGAGCATGACTTTGCATGCAACAAACCCCCCCTTTTTTTGGGGGGGGGGGGGGGTCATTTTTAAGTCGTCCACATGTGATGTCTATGGCCGTGGTTCAGATGGGAGTCAGAGCATTGCACTGAGTCAGAGCAATGTCTCTCTCTCTCTCTCTCTCTCATATTGAAACTGTAATACTGGGCACATGGAGGTAATAATAGGACAGTTAATGTCAGGAAAAGCAAGATGGAGAGCTTCCTCTTCACCCCCCTCCCCTCCTCCTCCTCCTCCTCCTCCTCCGGGGCAGCATTGGTTCATGATTAAGGTTAGATTAGATTTTTAGGATTATTATTATTGTTCTTTTTTGTTTTCTTCAAAGTACTCACAACTGGTCCTTGCAGTCGCCGGCGCCAAAACTCATAATGTTGACGACGTGCCTCCGTTGCCCCTACTGGTTGTTTGTGTCCTTTTTGACTTCACCTGTACTTACCTGTGCTTCCCGCCCCCTTTTTGTCTGTTGTCGGCCATTTTGTGTTCGCCTGTGTCTCTCGTCGGTTTCGATTGACGATCGTCACTTCCCTTGTGTTCCCCTGTGTGTGTCTGTGCATTCGTTACGCGTCTGCCCTGTGTGTGTGTGTGTGTGTGGATGCCCTGTCGGATCCTTGTCGTTTCGGGCGGTATTCCGGCTCTCGTGTTTTTTCCGTGTTGTGCTTAATCGTGCGTTCATCCCATCGCCTGCATTTGGGTCCTCGCCACGCCAACCGGAAACTTCCAGATGCTAAGGCAGCCGGGTGTCACCTTAACACGATCTGTGAGATCCGATGTCGGCCACTGGAGTAACACACTCAACACACACACACACACACACACACACTTAACACAAACACACACACACACACACACACACACACGTCCGTTTCACACAGCCAGCCCAGGAGCGCGAGGTTCCAGTGAGTCATCGTCTCTCATCGTCAGACTGATGAGTCAGCCGCCGGCGAGTCAAGACTCCGTGGCTCCAGATCGGCCCTGTATTTAACGGTCTTTAACCGGGACAATAAAAAAACTAAACGAGATAAGAAGTTGGAGAGTGGGGGGTCGGGGTATCTGTCACTTAGCCTATCTCAAAGAATTACTAAATATAAACTCCAGAACTCCCACCGGTGACGTTTTAAATACATTCCGTCGCCTCGCCAACGCCGCCGCCGCCCCCCCCCCCCCCCCCAACTGAAAAACCACCTCTGTTCCCGACGCCACGGGATCCCCCAGGAGGAACTAGAAAGAGCGTGGCTGGGGAGAAGGAAGCCTGGATGGCCCCCCGCTTAGCCGGCTGCCACCGCGACCCGGCCCCCGGATAAGCGGACGCAAATGGATGGATGGATGGATGGATGGATGGATGGATGGATGGTTCCGACGCCACGGTGAGCGGTGGAACAGAGGGCCGAGTCGCGAGAGACTCACCTGTTCGGAGTTCACCTGGACTCTGCATAGCGTAGTCCCTCCTCACCCCCCCCCCCCCCCCCCCTCGACCCCACGGTCTCTCAATCCAAGAGTTTGAATCCTACACCGTCTTAGATGCTTCGTACTTACTTGTACTTTGTATGTTTGTATGTCCTCGCACTTAAAAAACCGAAAAATACTTAAAAGTACTTCGCATTTGTGTCGCATCTTATCCTCGTAATCTTGCTGGTTTAGGGGGGGGGGGGTTAAAGTTGTTCTAAAAACGTGTTCTATTCAGATCTTACTTGTCTGTCGGCGATAAAATAGTTGTTTCACACTCTTTGTACAAATGTACTTCAACGTACCTTCGGTGTAAATGTAAATCGACAAAAGTCACACTCATTTTTTCTCGTTTTTTGACGCCCGCTGAGCCTCGATAAACTTCAAGACGACGACTGCACGACTGACTCTTTTCCCTTTCCCGCTTTTTTCCTCCCGTTCCGCCCCAGCGGCGAGGGGGGAAGATCCACGTGGGGGCCCCGACTGAAAGGGAGAGAGACGAGACGAGACCCCCCTTCGGCGAGAACTTCTGAAAGCCGGAGGCCGGCGAGAGACGGAAGACGGAGAAGACCGCGGCGGGAGAGGGCAGAAGTCTACGACATCGTTTGAGACGGAACCTCTGATCAGTAGCTGCTTGCGTCCGACACACACACACACACACACACACACACACACCAGCTAGATACTGACGGATTCGTACATGCAAAGACGTGTGTGTGTGTGTGTGTGGTGTGTGTGAGGGAGAGTGTACTCACAACAAGCGCACAGAGGCTCTCTCTTCTAATCTCGCTCTCGGAATCTTTTTCCATCTCTCGGCCACATACATCATACGAGCCACCGACTGCAATCTACGGGACAATCCAATCCTCCCCGGGCAGGAAGCTCCATCTCTCCTCTCCGGCGGGGAGGGAGGGAGGTTGGGGGGGGGGGGGGGGGGTGCGGGGGGGGGAGGAGCCAATGGGACCGCTGAACTTTCTCAGTTAGTATTTCCAGCAAATCACGCCGGCTACGAACCGCGAGGTGGCTGTTTGTGGACTACCGTCTCCCCGACATGATTGGGTTTTATTATATCTTTTGTCGGGGGGTGGGCTGAACTCATCCATTCTTGTAATATAATATAATATAATATAATATAATATAATATAATTGAATATAATGCTCGGATTCAGGGTCTCGCGGTATTCTTTCCCGCTTATTTATTCGGTTCTTTTTCGCTCCTTTTGTTTCGACACGACCGCGACCGCAACCACAACCACAACCACCCCCATCCAAACCCTGGGTTACTGTTTCTCTGTTTCTTGGAAGCACCGTCACCACCACCACCGTCCCCACCACCACCACCACCACACCACCACAATCACCCAACCGCCGCCGTCATCATCATCACCGCCGCCACCATCGTCACCCCACCCCACAACCTACACCAGCCCGGTGCGGTCTCCCCGCAGGTGTAATGAATTGGAACCCGCAGGTATGATGGGTGGCCAGTGGCAGGATAAGGGCCGATTTTATTACCTCCAAGACCAATTACAGAAGAGATCTGTCATGCTTGCTGCGACTAAGCCCCCCCGCCGTCTCTCTCTCTCTCTCTCTCTCTCTCTCTCTCTCTCTCTCTCTCTCCTCTCTCATCTCTCTCTCTTCTCTCTCTCTCTCTCTCTCTCTCTCTCTCCTCTCTCTCTCTCTCTCTCTCTCTCTCTCTCTCTCTCTCTCTCTCTCTCTCTCTCTCTCCTTACCCCCCACCGATGGTTGGTCTGACCATCGAGCGACCCCCCCCCCCCCCCCCCCCTTCCAAGCCCAACTCCAATTAACACATTCACGCTCGATTCCACCAAAAAAAAATTCACGGTCTATTCTCGAATATGTCAATTATGTTCTTCCTCACTGGGCTCCGTTGAGGGGTGGCGGCGGACACATCGGTGGTATGGACAGTATATATAATATATGTGTGTGTGTGTGTGTGTGTGTGTGTGTGTGCGCGTGAGGGTGGTGAGTCATCGCCGTCGTAAAAATGGTCGACTTCTACCGCAATCCTACCGCAACACTTGTGTGTGTCAGTCACCGGATTTGACAGCTTTTGACCGCAAATAAAAACACATTCATCGGCGTCAACAACAGGAAGGAAGTATGGTGGATAGATCAGCCTCCCAGCCCAGCCCACTACCCAGTGGACCGGAGATCCGATCTATCCACCATACATCCGGGTGGAGGAACGCTCCCACTTGTGATGTCAGAAGAACCAGAGATGACAACGGTTTTTGAAACCCCCGCTTGGAATGGCTAATCACACTCACACCTGGTGGTATAATGGGAGTCCTTTAAAACAAAAAAATTAAAAAAAAAGAATAATAATAATAATAATCATCAGGCGATGGAGGGCTCTGCTGCGCTACTTGAATTGGGGGGACGGTACAGAACAGTGGCGTGCGGTGATAATGGGACGGTAATGGGCAAACTGCGCCGGAGAAATTGACAAGTGACTTTACGGGAATGAAAAATAAAGAACTCGGAGTTGACAGTCTAATTTGCGCGAGGAGCTTTGATGGGTGGTGGGTGTTTTGACAGACGGGGAGGGGCGGTGGTGTGGTGGTGGTGGTGGTGGTGGTGGTGGGAATAAAGCGGTAGAGCGAGAGAGAGAGAGAGAAAGAGAGAGAGAGAGGGACGAAGGGAGAGAGACAGAACAGACAGCAGAGAGAGGGAAGAGAGGAGAGAGAGAGAGAGAGAGAGAGAGAGAGAGAGGGAGAGAGAAGGAGAGAGAGAGAGAGAGAGAGAGAGAGAGAGAGAGAGAGAGAGAGAGAGAGAGAGAGAGAGGAGAGAGAGAGAGAGAGAAGAGAGAGAAGAGAGAGGAGAGAGAGAGGGAGAGAGAGAGAGAGAGAGAGAGAGAGAGAGAGAGAGAGAGAGAGAGAGAGAGAGAGAGAGAGAGAGAGGGAGGAGAGAGAGAGAGAGAGAGAGAGAGAGAGAGAGAGAGAGAGAGAGGGAGAGAGGGAGAGAGAGAGAGAGATGAGAGAGAGAGAGAGAGAGAGAGATGATAGAGAGAGAGAGAGAGTGTCGTGATTGTTTATCTTCTATACCAATAAAGCGAGGGTGATCAGGAAGACCAAAGGTTGAAAGTT
>PIJE02003222.1:12500-19665 GCA_002895965.2 Coryphaenoides rupestris | reverse complement strand
CTAGGAGGAGGGAGCCCCGGAGGAGATCGAAACCAGCGACCTTCCTGTTGGTTGCCAGACAACCGCTCTCTTACTCGACCTCCTGAGCTACTGCTATACTGCCACCCCCAGTATGTCCTTGGCTCCCCGAGTTTCTCTTCAACGATTTCAGCGTTCCCGGTCCTGCGTCTTTGCGGTCCCGTTTCGCGGCTCACTGAAAAACAACTGGTTTTTGAGGCGAAGGACTTGGAATGGCGAATCACGCTCGCACCCGGCGGCACAAGAGGATTCCTTAAACCAAATCGATGCATGTTGTCGACTTTATTTAGTTATAGAGTCTTCATAGAGTCGTGTGCGTTTCCGCCAGAGCAGCAACAGTCTGTGTGTTGTGAAGACCGCGGAGCGTTTAGTGTTGAGGAGGAAGGAGGAGGAAGAGGAGGGAGGTGTTCAAAGGGGCGCACATACGCCGGAGCGCTTGAGTCCTTGTAAAACCTCCGAGCCGTAAAGCCTCAACGACTGACACACGGCTGATACCTGCGGGTGGTTAACCGGACGGCTGCTGAGACTCAGACTCAGACTCAGACCCCGTGTGTGTGTTCGCCGTCCGTGACTCACATCGTCATCGTGATGAATTAGCAACCAGAACCCCAAAGCCTCCGCCACCCCTTAATCTAGCTGCTAGCTGCAGAGATGGGCAGCTGAGTCCTCCTCTCCTCTCCTCTCCTCTCCTCTCCTCTCCTCTCCTCTCCTCTCCTCTCCTCTCCCTCCTCTCCCTCCTCCTCCTCCTCCTTCCCTCATCTCCTCTCCTCTCTCCTCTCTGGAGCTACGAGTCGGAGTCGGAGTCAGAGTCAGACAAACGAAGCCGACACACACAAACACACACAAACACACACACACGCACACACGCACACACACACACACACACACAAACCCCCTCTGGTCCAGTGGAACACATCCATGTGATAGATGGTTATCCCACCTTTATCTGTTGGGAAAAACCATTGGTTGGTGGTGTCGTCCTTAATATGCGGTGATCTGCGGCGGCCAAATGGACCGCGCCAAATAAAGTGCCACCCCCCTCCTCCTCCTCCTCCTCCTCACACACACACACACACACACACACACACACACACACACACACACACACACCCCCGCCTCCTCCTCCATGTGTTGGATTGACCCTAAAAGCAGCAATTTGTGTCTCTCTACGAGGAGTAGTGGTGATGTTTCTGTTCCTGGGTCCGCCGAGATCTCTGCTCTGCCGCCGGAATAAGGGATGCATGTGGGGTGCATGGAAGGTCACACACACACACACACGTGTAACACACACACACACACACACACACACACACACACATTTATAACACACACACACATGTATGGCGTACACATGCGCATATAACACACACATTTATAACACACACACACACACACACACAGTATAACACACACACACACACACACACACACACAACACACACACACACACACACACACACACATTTATAACACACACACACACACACACACGTGTATAACACACACACACACAGCCAACACACACATTAACGACACACACGACACATCAACACACCACACACACCACATTTATAACACACACACACACACAACACACACACACAGGACCAACTTGCTTTACAACACCCCACAGCTCCACAATAAATACAGTTCATTTACACACAATTACCATGTGAATGATGCATCCTCTCTGGTTGCTCACACACATGCACACACACATGCACACACACACACACACACACGCACGCACACACACACGCACGCACACAGCACACACACATGTCATGTAATGCAACCCCTTGCACAGCGCCAGCACCTAAACACCAGTTGAGTGTATCTCTTGCGGCACTCGCCCTCCACCCCCACCACAGGGTGGAGGCGAGCCAGGACCTTGGGCGGAGGAGGAGGCACATCAGAGAGAGCGGCGGCGGCGCACCTCCACCCACTGAGGGGCGGCGCAGGTCGACGCTCCACCCTACGCCGCACTCAGCTGCTCCTCGCTGACTAGCTTGATTTCTGACCTGACCCCCACCACACACACGCCAACACACAACGAGGAAGAGGAGGAGGAGGAGGAGGATGAGGAGGACGAGGACGAGGAGGAGGAAGAGGACGAGGAGGAGGAGGAGGAGGAGGAGGAGGAGGAGGAGGAGGAGGACGAGGACGAGGACGAGGAGGAGGACGAGGAGGAGGACGAAGAGGAGGACGAGGAGAGGAGGAGGAGGAAGAGGAGGAGGAGAAGGAGGAGGAGGACGAGGAGGAGGACGAGGACGAGGAGGAGGACGAGGAGGAGGAGGAGGAAGAGGAGGGAGGTGGGGGGAAGGGCACCTCCACCGTTTACCGGCCATCACAAGTGGGACTGTCCATCCACCCAGACGTACCGTATGCTGGGATAGATCAGCCGACCAGCCCTACTACCCAGTGGGACTGTCGCAGACCAACTGGGAGGCTGATCTGATCTATCCACCACACCGCACATCCGGGTGGACAACACTCCCCACTTGTGATGTCAAAAACCGGAGATTCTGAAACCGCTTGGAAGGGCCAATCACGCTCTCGCCCGGTGGTATAATATTATGTCTCCTTTTTAACAAAAGAAATACGACATTATAACCACTCACCGTAGCGCCCTATGTTGCTGCAGATGCCTGTAATCCTGAGCTAATTGGTATTCTTACTGTATTGTGGTTCATTGCGTGTCACTGTTCATTTTAACTCAATTTAATCAGCGTTTGAAAGTCTTGTGGGGTCTTTTCGGGGCGGTTTTCACTTCTGTGATTACATATCAGGCCATGAAATTATACAAATTATCCAATCGAAACTGTAGTCATTCAACCAAAAATTAAAACCAAAAAGCAGTGACTGTGTGTGTGTGTGTGTGCGTCTGTGTGTGTGTGTGTGTGTGTGTGTGTGTGTGTGTGTGTGCGTGTGTGTGCGTGTGTGTGTTCACTACTTCTGTGTGAATGTAGAGGGCTCGTTAATTAGATCCTCTCGAGTCATTTTCGGAAAGCCTTCATGAGTTTGATCTGGAGCTTATTCAAGTAGCAGAAACTTTATAAAATATTATAAAATACAATTAATTATAAAATAAGATTTTGATTTTGCTACATTTGCAATGGTTTATTATTATTATTATTATTAGTATTATTTTCTCCATGTATCTGTGTTGTTATGCTGCTGCCTCTCTTGAAGTCGAGTTTAAAATAAGTCCCAGAACAACTTGAGGACGGCTGGCTCTGGTTAAATAAAAACACAAAAAAAATACTGAAAATGATGCCGGCTACTTGCTAGACAAGCAGGACATGTATGATCTGAGCGGGTCATGACCTCTACATCCACGGGTTATGTTTCGAGCGGAATTTGCAGATTGGTTCCTTTTGCGTCTCCCACACAAACTTCAAACTTATCAGCCCCAGAATCCAGCAGTTTGGCTGAAGCCTCAATAAAAGTGGTCCAACCCATCCGTACAGTTCCACCGTTCGGTCGCTGAATTATTTTAAAAAGCGTCCGTGTTTTTAAGAAGTGACCGCAAGTTATTTATTTATATATCGTCGCCTGATTCCGATGACTTTCCTGATTGCACCGCGGACCAGAGTTCAGCCGTTCGGCCATCGCTCGCGCCGGAGAGCTGCGATGAGCGCAGACGCAGCGCTCTCTCACACACACACACACACACACACACACACACACACACACACACACACACACACACACACACACACACACACACACACACACACACACACACACACACACACACACACACACACACACACCGGGCCTCACAACAAACCGCAGGCTATATCTGGTGAAATCGCTCCGGGGGGGTTCGATTAAAGCGGACCGAGCGCTGCAGGCACGAAAGCGCTCCCCCCCCGCCTAAATCATCATCATCATCATCATCATCATCGTCTTCATGTCGAATCTGCCAATCAAATGTTAATGGGTGTCGGAGAATGGATGGGAGAGGAGAGAACATTTACGCCTCATGAGTCTTGATGTTTTTCTTACGATTTCTCCGCAACCAATTGGGGAGAAATAATAAAGTTTCACTCGACTTGACTCGAGAACTGCTCCGAATTTCTCTTGCCCGTTGCGGTTTTCACGAATAAATGTGCTTGGCCTGATTAAAAAAAAAAAAACACACACACACACACAATCTGTATGTTCATATAAAAAGAAATATTTGAAGTCTTATTCACACCCCGAACACATCGGCTGCAAAGACCATCCTATCCTACCACGGCCTTTTAAAACTAAATCTTCGAAAGTGTGTCTCGGAAGAATTGACGGGGTTCTCTCCCCACAGGCAGCTCCGTGCTCGGTTGCTACCGCTGCCCAATTATATATTTTCCTTCTCAGACGCACAGTTCAACGGCTGTACTGTTGGTCTTTAGGGACCGCGGGGAAAACATTGTACGTCCGTGTGTTTATGTCTGTGTGTGTGTGTGTGTGTGTGTGTGTGTGTGTGGTGTGTGTGTGTGTGTGTGTGTGTGTGTGTGTGTTAACCTGTAAAACTCTGCGCTGTCGACGTATATTTCTGATCGACTTCCCCCCCCCCCCCCCCCCCCCCCCCAGCGGACTTGACCTGTCTTGACCTTGCGGACCAGACGGGGGGGGGGGGGGGGGGCGGTTTCTGGTTTCTGACTGACCTGCAGGACCGCGAGGTGCGATGGAGACACTCTGTAATGTTTATTGACGGGGAAGACGAGAGACCGGAAGGACAGGAGATTGACGAGTTTCCTTCTCGGTCCTTTGGGGATTTCTTCTCTTTCTCTTTATTTTTTTTAATAAGTGTGTTATTGCGTCGGACACTCGTCGCCATACGTGCGGAGCAGAGTTCTCAAAGGCTCGATTTGTTATAATTCGTTTGTTAATATAAAGTAATGAGGCTTTAATACCAGTGTTGACTGAAGAACGTCGGCTATCCTTTAAGACGTACGTATCGTGTGTGTTGCTGTGTTGTGCGCACGTCGCCGTACGTTTCGCGATTCGTTATTATTCATAATTTCGTATCATTTTATGGGCGCAGATAAAAAAAAAAGATGAACGAAAAGCCACAAACGAAAGAAATCTGTGATTTAATTTGAGCACACTGTGCGCAAATAAAATAAATCAATACAATGTTTAAGCACGCGCCACGCAGCGATAAACATTTTTACAAAATAAAAAGAAATAGCCGACTTCAGCACACCACTCCAATGAAATAAAATACAATAAAATAGAATACACACGAATAATACAGGAGCGCACGGCACCATGCGCAAATACCAGAAAACGTAATAACAGAAACATAATAATATTAGAAATTATAATTTCTAATATTAGCCGATATAAGAAATTATTATATAAGAAATTCTGAGCCGGAATATCCGGAATAAGCAACAAAAACACCAGCGAGTCTTTTTATTTTTCTTCTCCTTGTGGCACTAAAGTCGCCGCCGTCGCTCGCTCGCTCTCGGGGGGGGGGGGGGGGGGGGGTTAGGGGGGGGGGTTAGGGTGGGGGGGCGGGGCTACGCTACAGGCGGGAACAAGATAGCTCGCGCATTAGTGGCGGACAAAAGGAGAGAGAACACCGGCGATGGGAGGAGAGAGAGAGAGGAGAGAGAGAGGGAACAAGAAGTCTTTACAGGATTGGCGAGAGGTAATTGCTTCGGCCACGGACACACACACGCACACACACACACACACACACACACGCACACCGTGTGTGTGTGTGTGTGTGTGTGTGTGTGTGTGCAGCAGTAGCAGCCCCCCCTTTATCCAGACAAAGCTGCTCATTAGCGTCTGGCCGGACGAGTAGGCCGCCGGTCGAACACACACACACACACACACACACACACACACACACACACACACACACACACACACACACACACACACACACACACACACACACACACACACACACACACACCCACGCCGGCCAGGTGTGCGCTGGCGGGAGCGTAATTGACATCCTGAGAGTAAAAAGGCTCAGCACACACACTGCCCACCCCACAGCTCGCTCTCTCTCACGTTCCCTCGTTCCCTCGTTCCCTCTCTCGCTCTCTCTCTCTCCCTCTCGTTCTCTTTTGTTCCTGACTCACACACTCTCTCTCTCTCTCTCTCTCTCTCTCTCTCTCTCGTTCTCAATTTCAATTTCAATGTATTCAATGTAAAGAGCTTTATTAGCATGGGAAACGTACATTTACATTGCCAAAGCGAGTGGTAAATAAAAAGTATATTTATAAATATATACAGGTCAGTAAGAAGAAATTATATTAAATTACTATATATATATATATATATATATATATATAATGAAAAAAACTAATAATAGTATATCTCTCTCTCTCTCTTCCTGTCTCTATTTTCTCTCACTCCTCTCTCTCAATCTCTCTCACCCTCCCTTCCTCTTGTCTCTATATTTTCTCTTTCACTCTGTCCCTCCCTCTCTCTCTCTCTCTCTCCCCTCTCTCTCTCCCTCTCTCTCTCTCTCTCTCTGTGCCCAGGTGTCACTCTCCCAGTAGCGCATCAGTTTTGCCGCTGGTTCTGTTCAGCTCCAGGACTCTGGCTCCAGGAAGAAAAACCCGACTGGGCAGAGGTGGACGGCACAGTGGGCGTGCTGGGTTCTGTGGTGGACATTTGATAACCCATTGAACCCGCTGTACGGTCACGTTATACACAACAGCTTCATAACAGAGACAATAACCTTCATCTGCATTGTTAGAATATCTCTGCATTATGTGCACGTTAGTTAGTTTGTTTATTCAAACAATGCGTTGCTGTATTCATTAGATTAATTGGATTGCTACGACAATATAGTTGTAATGATATCATAAAATGAACAATATAATACAATTACTCAATATTATGTAATATTGTACAACATCATCAGAAGGCGCTGTTTGGTTTGGGTTGTTTTGTGTGTTGGCTTGCTGCTTAATGGTCCAATTACAGATTTATTTTGTATTGTTTGGACACTGAAGCTGGATGTGTGCACACAATGAATGGCAGAAGAAAAACTCTCGTGTGTCAACAACATACTCGCTTTTTTTTGCAAATCTCAACGGAACAATTTCCTTTCTTTTCATTCAAACGGCAATTCCAATTCCAAATCCAAAAATCACAATTTCGCACGACCGTAGAAAACAAAACGTCATCA
>PIJE02003222.1:0-5000 GCA_002895965.2 Coryphaenoides rupestris | reverse complement strand
CGGAGTCACAATGTCTCCCGGCGGCACATCGAGGGGTAAAAAAAAAAAAAAAAAACCCCAACAGAAATCACAGAGACATCGATTTTTTTCCTTTTATGTTCCCGATCACCGAGACCCGAGTCGCTCGACGGGAACGGAAAAAAAACCTGCATGGTTGTCATGTGTTGTTGTTGTTGTTGTTGTTGTTGTTGTTGTTGTCTTTATTATCGGGGATCGTGATTCGCAGGGACGTGGCTGTTCTCTGGGATTTACTTTGATTGATTTGTCAAAAAAAACGACGCAGAGTTTGAAACAAAGTACGCCGAATTACCGCTGAATTAACATTATTTTCCCTCATTTTGTTTCTTCTTCATACGAATATTTTGAAGCACTTTCAAGATTCACGATTCAAGATTCACGATTCACGATTCAAGATTCACGATTCACGATTCAAGATTCACAATTCACGATTCACGATTCACGATTCAAGATTCACGATTCAAGATTCACGATTCAAGATTCAAGATTCAAGATTCAAGATTCAAGATTCACGATTCAAGATTCTTTGTCGCCATTTGTCACAAGTACAATGTGTGAGTATTCACTCCTGCAGTATTCCTCTCAACATCATTTCTAAAACAATAAGTAAAAGTACGTACAAGTACAACAAACAGTGACTGCGTAAGAGTCACAATACTATGGCGGGTGGTGCAAAGAATGGAGTGAGGTGGAGGAGGAGGAGGAGGAGGGTGAGGAGGAAGAGGTTGAGGAGGAGGAGGAGGGTGAAGAGGAAGAGGAGGAGGAGGAGGAGGAGGGTGAGGAGGAAGAGGTTGAGGAGGAGGAGGAGGGTGAAGAGGATGAAGAGGAGGAGGAGGAGGAGGAGGGCAGCTCCATGGATCGTCTTCCTCTGGTGTCAGCGTGGATCCCAGGGGCTCAGGGCTGTCAGTCGTACTCGCGGTGCTGGAACGCGGGTGACAGTCCCTCAGAGTGAATATAGCGCCGTCCCCCCGCTCCTCCCCCTCACTCACCCGCCACACCTCACCCAGCACCCGGCACCCACCTACAGCACCCAGCCACCGGACGGGTGCCTCTCTGTCTGTCCACAGAGAAGATGGACAGAGAGGTAGAAAGACAGGCAGACAGACAGACAGACAGAAAGAAAGACAGACAGATGATGGGACAGAGAGTCAAACAGGCAGACAGACAGAAAGAAGAAGGTACATACATACAAACAGACAGATGGGCAGGCGGACAGACAGACAGATAAACAGGCAGACAGGCAGACAGACAGGCAGACAGACAGACAGACAGAAGAAGGGGCATCCAAACAAACAGACAGACAGACAGGCAGACAGAGAGACAGACAGACAGACAGGCCGAAAGACAGACAGATGAGGGGACAAAGAGTCAAACAGACAGACAGACAGACAGAAGAAGGCACATACAAACAGACAGACAGGCAGGCGGACAGACAGACAGACAAACAGGAAGACCGGCAGACAGGCAGACAGAAGAAGGGACATCCAAAAAACAGACAGGCAGGCAGGCAGGCAGGCCAGACAGACAGACAAAGACAGACAGACAGACAGACAGACAGACAGACAGACAGGCGAAAGACAGACAGATGAGGGACAAAGACTCAACTTGATCAGACAGACAGACAAGCAGAACAGCAAGAAGGACAGACAGACAAACAGACAGAAAAGGACATCCAAACAAACAGACAGGCAGGCAGACAGACAGACAGACAGAGAGACAGACCGAGAGACGATAAGACAGGCAGACAGATGAACAGAGAGACAAACAGACAGGCGGACAGACAGAAGAAGGGACATACAAACAGACAGACAGGCAGACAGAGCGACATACAAGCAGGAAGACAGGCGGGGGGGGGGTGTATGATAACGGCTCAACTCGCTCCGACAACAACAACAACAACAACAACAACAACAACAATGCTACCTCCCTACCACCACGGGGCCAGTTGGTTACATCCCAGCCAGCCGGGGTCAGGTCAAACCCAGAGCACTCTCACTGTCTCTCTCTCTCTCTCTCTCCCTCTCTCTCTCTCTCTCTCTCGTACATCTACTACCAGAGGTTATGGACAATCACACGCACACACACGCACACGCACACACACACACACACACACACAGGGTCTTTCAGTATTCCGGGCAGCACGAGAAGGGAGACCATGCAAGTCAATCCGGCCCTGCCGACCCAACAAGGTCAGCAGAGTGTTACAGCATAAATCTCACGAAAAACCCTCACATTACCGTCCGGCTGTGTTGTGTTGTGTTGCGTTGTGTGTTGTGTTGTGTTGTGTTGTGTTGTGTTGTGTTCTGCAGGCTCTCCACGCGCTCGATGGCGACGTTCCCCGTTTATATTCCCGGAAAAAATGTCCACGTTCCTACTCCCGCTGTTTACACGGCGACGAGTGGACGTGAACATGCCAGCAGCAGCAGCTCAGGAGGTATACGTATATAAGAGCGGTCGTCTGGAGCAACGGGAAGTTTCGCCGGTTTCGATCCCCCCGGGGGTGGCTCCTCCCCCCTCCCCCCTCCTCCTCCTCCTAGCTAAGTGTGGAGGTGTCCCCTGAGCAAGACACCAACCTAACGCATGTCTTAATCGGCTACTTCCGTAATAAGGCCGAAGTGGGAGTGTCCAAACGGGACGACGCTGTTGACGCGACGCCAATCAAAAATATCGGAACGCTGTCATATTCGGACGAAGAGCGACAAACAGGCAGACAGACAGGCAGACAGACAGAAGAAGGTACATACATACAAACAAACAGGCGGACAGACAGACAGGCAGACCGGCAGACAGGCAGACAGAAGAAGGGACATACGGACAGACAGACAGGCAGGCGGACAGACAGACACGTAGACAGACCGAGAGACGATAAGACAGACAGACAGATGGGCAGACAGACAGACAGAAGAAGGGACATACAAACAGACAGACAGACAAACAGGCAAACAGGCAGGCGGACAGACATGTAGACAGACCGAGAGACGATAAGACAGGCAGACAGATGGGCAGACAGACAGACAGAAGAAGGGACATACAAACAGACAGACAGACAGACAGGCCGAAAGACAGACAGATGAGGGGACAAAGAGTCAAACAGACAGACAGACAGAAGAAGGGACATACAGTAGAAACAGACAGATATCCCGCATGTCTTAATCGGCTACTTCCGTAATAAGGCCGAAGTGGGAGTGTCCAAACGGGACGACGCTGTTGACGCGACGCCAATCAAAAATATCGGAACGCTGTCATATTCGGACGAAGAGCGGGAAAATATCGGAGTGCGTGGAAACGTACTCAATGAGTCAACAAGTCTTCTCTTCTTCTTCACTTCACAATATGGTGGATTACGGTTATTGTTTGTTTGTTTGTTCGCGCCCGTTCTCTCTCTCTCTCTCTCTCTCTCTCTCTCTCTCTCACACACACCCTCTCTGTCGCTGAGCACCTAATGAAGACATATGAGGTGGTCTTAAGCGAGAGAGGGGGGACGGCGGCAGGGAGACGAGGGAGCAGATGTTGCGGAGAAACTGCAAAAAAAAAAAAAAAAGGAATAAATGTTGCGTTGAAAACGCCGAGGGAGGGCGGCGGGGAGCGAGGAGGCTCGGCCGGGGCGGGAAGCGACTGTTTTAAAGTGGCGATGAACTACTCCGGGGGAACGTGATTTGGCAAAGCCCGGCACACACACACCTGGACATGGGAGGTACACACACACACACACACACACACACCTGGACATGGGAGGTACACACACACGACACACACGACACACGACACACACACACAGAGGAGGTACAGTAGGTACCCATCTGATGCTCACATGGGCACACGAACACAGACACATGACTGCACACACACACACACACACACACACACACGTACAGTATGTTCACATCACACACACATCACACACACACGCACACACACATGCAAACACACACATGTTCACATCGCACACATGTGCGGCGTGTGTGATTGTATACTCCATCACACACACACACACACACACACACACACACACACACACACACACACACACACACACACACACAGGCTATCAGGCGTGCCTAGAGCAGGTCCAACCAGATCAAGGGATGAGTCAAAGCCGTGTGTGTGATGTGAACACATGTGTGTGTGCGTGTGTGTGTGTGTGTGATGTGTGTGTGTGTGTGTGTGTGTGTGTGTGTGTGTGTGTGTGTGTGTGTGTGTGTGTGTGTGCGTGTGCGTGAATTGAACATGTGTGTACGTGTGTGTGTGTGTGTGTGTGTGATGTGTGTGTGTGTGTGCGTGTGTGTGCGTGTGTGTGATGTGAACATATGTGTGTGTGTGTATGTGTGTGTGTGTGTGTGTGTGTGTGTGCGTGTGTGTGAATTGAACATATGTGTGTACGTGTGTGTGTGTGTGTGTGTGTGTGTGTGTGTGTGTGTGTGTGTGTGTGTGTGTGTGCGTGTGTGTGATGTGAACATATGTGTGTGTGTGTGTGATGTGTGTGTGTGTGTGTGTGTGTGTGTGTGTGAGACTCGCCGGCCGCACATTAATCACCGGTGACGTGTGGGACGACAGGTGGGCTGCAGGAGGGCTGTGAGACAGGATCTCACCTCACTCCCCCACCCCCCCCCCCCCCCCAAGCTAGATCACAAACCGCCTCTGATTGTCCTGCTCACACACACACACACACACACACACACACACACACACACACATCACACACACACATCCGTGAGCGTTTTTAATTTCTAGAATTGACGATGAGAGTACAGACAGTGTATATAAGCTCGTCGTGTTGAAAGACTCCTCTTACACCACCGGGTGTGAGCGTGAGTAACCATTCCAAGCGGTTTCAAAAACCAGTTGGAATGGCCCCCCCACTTGATGACATCACGAGTGGGAGTGTCCTCCGCCCAGATGTGTGGTGGATAGATCAGCCGACCAGTTGCCACAGTCCACTGGTTAGTCGTCTGGGCTGGTAGGGCTGATCTATCCAGCAATAC
>PIJE02003221.1:31807-44856 GCA_002895965.2 Coryphaenoides rupestris | reverse complement strand
TAAATTAAAAGGGAAATTGCTCGGCATCCATTCGTTTGCCGGTGTATCTTGATGTAATTCTCAGAATGCTCTTGCATATTTCGACGTGCAGGATTGTCGGCTTGTAGTATCTGTTGTCCATTTTATAACATTTTGAGCCAGATTGGTCGTTGGTGCTTTTCGATATCCTTTGTCTCTCACGGGTCGCAGTAAACACTCTTGGGGGCTGCCCCGGCGTTTTGAGATGATCCGTTTTTTGAAGTCCAGACATGGATATAGTTGTAGTGTTTGTTGGAGTCAGTGGAGCAGTATAACCGGAGTATGGTTTTCCCTCTGGGACATCCGGGTCTTTAATGGTTAACCATCATTCTGGTTTTATCCAGTTTCACTCTCAGGTTCCTGGTCTGGCAGAAGGTTAGGAGATGATTTGATTTTCTGCTGTAAGGCCTCCATAGATGAGGCTGGCAATATGAGGTCATCTGCAAGTAATAGACTGTAATAGACATCTGATCGTCTCAACCTCTCTACTTGGAGGGAAGAAGTCAGTTTGATTATTGCCGCATATTTATTATTTGTATGTTCACACACACACACACACACACACACACACACACACACACACACACACACACACACACACACACACACACACACACCATAACATGTGTTCTGGTTAACACGCCACACTTTATCCTAAAGGTTAATGTGGAACTTTCTAAACCAGCCAACGCGCTCCCAGCGAGCGCTCCCAGAATAAACCAGTTGGGATTCACATGAGCGGAAATGAACATCAGGTCGAGAGCGTGAGAAAGAACGTTGACCTTTGAGGTAACATGAAATACCAGCGCTCCCATTATTGAGAAAGGATAGAAGATAGAAGCCTCGGGAATATAGAAGTTATAATGTTGCTCCCACTACCACCACCACCACCTCCACCACCACCACCACCACCACCATCTCCACCATCACCTCCACCACCACCACCACCACCACCACCCACCACCACCTCCACCTACACCACCACCACTCCACCTCCACACCACCACCACCTCACCACCATCACCACCACCACCACCTCCACCACCATCACCACCACCACCACCTCCACCACCACCACCACCTCCACCACCACCACCACCACCACCACCCATCACCACCACCACCACCTCCACCACCACCACCACCCACCACCACCACCACCACCTCCACCACCACCACCACCAAGAGCCATTAGCGCTACCGTCACGACACGCTACCGTCACGACATGCTACCGTCATGCTACTGTCAGGACACCCTACTGTCAGGACACGCTACTGTCATGCTACTGTCAGGACACGCTACTGTCATGCTACTGTCAGGACACGCTACTGTCATGCTACTGCAGGACACGCTACTGTCATGCTCCCTACTGTCAGGACACGCTACTGTCATGCTACTGTCAGGACACGCTACTGTCATGCTACTGTCAGGACACGCTACTGTCATGCTACTGTCATGCTACTGTCAGGACACGCTACTGTCATGCTATTGCAGGACACGCTACTGTCATGCTACTGTCAGTACACGCTACTGTCATGCTACTGCAGGACACGCTACTGTCATGCTGCTGTCACTACACACTACTGTCATGCTACTGCAGGACACGCTACTGTCATGCTACTGTCAGTACACGCTACTGTCATGCTACTGCAGGACACGCTACTGTCATGCTACTGTCACTACACGCTACTGTCATGCTACTGTCACTTAACACGCTACTGTCATGCTACTGTCACTACACGCTACTGTCATGCTACTGCAGGACACGCTACTGTCATGCTACTGTCATGCTACTGTCAGGACACGCTACTGTCATGCTACTGTCAGGACAACCGCTACTGTCATGCTACTGTCAGTACACACTACTGTCATGCTACTGCAGGACACGCTACTGTCATGCTACTGTCATGCTACTGTCATGCTACTGCAGGACACGCTACTCTCAGAACACGCATTGCGTGTCTCGGAGACCATAATCCACGTGTCCAGATCCAGTCGGCTTCTCGGTCGTCGCTGATCCTGACCGCTCTGCGGCGGTTCAGACGTTAAAACGTTCTCCCTTTTAAATCCCTGATGTCATGTGATCATTTAAAAGGTTTTAAAGATTAAAAGTGGATCTTATTATAAAAGACCTTCCTCTTCCTCGCCCGTCAGGAGGACAATGTGATGTTAACATCGGCTGAATAATATTCCTGTCGCGCGCCGGCTCACCTTGCGCTGGAGCGACATTATCCCGTCTGCCCTGACAGGATTACCTTACACACTCAAATAATAAGAATAAGAATAATAAGAATAAGAATACGCGGGTCTGAGTTGAGCGCATGTTGACTGGAGACCAGCGCCGCCGCCGGCCATGCGAGGGTGATCTCTTTTTGTTACGGTTCACTGGTATAAATATTCATGGAATACACTCTGGGGGGGGGGGTTAGGGTGAGGTCATCTTCTGGAGACAGGAACCCGGGGAGCGTTGGGGGGGGCGGGTCTACAATACAATATATCTGTAGGGTTGTTGTTCTGCTGCCAATGAAGTCTCTGAGCAAACCAACAAACCAACAAACAAACACAAACAAACTGGTTGTTTTTTGGCCGGCGTCTATGGGCACATACACACGCACACACACACACACACACACACACACAACACACACACACACACACCGTTTGTTCTCAGACGGCATATTTTTGTCACAGTTTCCCAGTTTTAGTTATGCGGTTACAGAGCAGGTCAGCGGGGTCATCCGTCTCGCTCAAGGATGTCCAACAGGTAGGCGGCAGGCCGCAGATATCGGGGGATCGAACCCGCAACCCTTTTGGCTCGGAGTTAAACGCAATCCTCCTCCTCCTCCCTCCTCCTCCTCTTTATTTAACTCCTGACTCCGGCCGGCGGTGTCGGACGGGGGAGCGAGGCACGCGTCTCGCGGTAGCGCGCCGTGTTACTTAGCGTCGTGCTAATTACTACTTTACTGCTCTGTAAGTGTGAGCAACTCTGTCATGTTCACGCCGACGAGCAGAAGAAGATAATTGGACTTCTATTCTCTTGTACCATGAGTTCCTTACAAATGGATGTGTGTGTGTGTGTGTGTGTGTGTGTGTGAGGAGGAAGAGGAGGAGGAGGAAGAGGGAGGCTGTGGGCTGGGAGATGCATGGTCCGCTCCTTAAACGCCCCATTAGGTTCCGGCTACAGGATTATGACGGCTCCCATTAGTCAGAGCCTTCGTCGTCGGCCTGACGCGCTGGATCTTCTGGGCATCCTCCTCCTCCTCCTCCTCCTCTTCCTCCTCATCATCATCATCAGGGCCTGTGAGCTGTGCTTAAACACAAGAAGACAATTAGTGTCGTGAGTAATGAGGGCTTGCAGCTCGTCAGGAGCCGTCAGGTGAACCAGCGTCCGCCGCCGCCGCCGTGTCTTCAACGTGTCTTCCTCCTCGTCGGGTTCGGACTCCTCAACGCGCTTCATTGACTTCATTTCTCACGTATCAAATATTGAAGCAACCGTCAAAATATAGAATATAAAGTGTTTTAGTTTTCTTTCTTTTCTAGTTTCTTACTTTATTTGATCGGGACATTGCATTCCTTCGTTAGCCAAATGGCTCATTTTCATGTCGTCCCCGGGGAGGCCAGTGTTGGGAAAGTTCACTTTCTACATGAAGTTCAGTTCACAAATTTTAAAATGAACTAGTTCAGTTCATAGTTCATAATTCAAAATTCAAAATTTTGAACTAAGTTCACAGTTCCAAAAATGAACTCGTTCATAGTTCATTTTTTCAACATGTTGCTGCGAGCTATTATTTTTCAAAATGATTGCCACAGCCCATATAGAACCACAGACACTGAAACTATGCGTCAGATTTCATCTTCATATCCAATTTTGAATCCTCATCCAACCAGGGTTTACATTAACATTGAGGGGACAGCATTCCCCCATTGATGCTTCAACGCTTTGTTTTGATGACGCATGCGGCAGTGAGACACTGGTGGCTGGTGTTGCCAGATTGGGTGTTTTTTCCGCTACATATTAAGGCCTGTTTACGGTGTGTTTTAGCCGGGTTTTCTCTGTAGAAATCTGGCACCCTATTGAACGAAGTTAAACTGAGAGAGCGTGCGTTCACAGACACCAGAATGAACGCGTTCACAGTAACGTTCATCAGTAAGTAAACTATCGTTCAATGACCGCGTTCAGGGACAACACTGGGGGAGGCAATAGTAGAAAGCACAAACATTAAGAATAGAAGATAGTAAAGATATATATGATGACAGTATATATCATTATTTATACGAGATTTATTCTATTCAACTTGTTTGACGTCAGCGCGGTGGCATTTTATACTGTATATAGAAAAGGGATGTGTTTGCAATGTTGGCGAAAGGTTGCGTGTTCTTAGCGTGTTCCCTCGCATGCCAGCGCACGGTCGGCCACGCCGGCCGAGAGCCTCCGACACGCCAGCGCCTGTAGGGGGGGGGTCAGGGGGTCACCGCTGTAGTTGTCCCGTCCAAAGAGGAAGTTAAAACGCGACGAGGTTCTGCATTAACGTACAGTCAAGGTCGACCGCTTTGCGCCGGGATCCGGCCTTTTTTAATTGAGCTTTGAATGTAATTTCCTCTGGAAAACGACTATCTGCCAACATAACTGTTGAGTCTCATGAGTACATGAACTTATCTGACCGCACTCTCGTACTAATAGCTCAATATAAATCCGCTGGTCTTGTCTCTGACCTGACAGGTTCCATGCGTGGTTCTCAAGGGTAAAACTCTAACCATCAAGTTGCCAGGTTCCGCTTCAGACCGGTTCTAAAGTCTTGGGAACAACAAGAGAGACTCTCCCACCTGGGTAGTCCGCCATTGATCGCTGCCTCTCAGGGACGTCCTGTCAATCATTCAATCGGCCCAGGGGAGGGGGGGGGCGATCGATAGAATAAACACCCTTGATCACCATCCCCTCGTCAATAAGACAGCGGGCGGTCGAAGAGCCGAAGCCCAACTTGGTGGCGGCGGCAGCGGCGGAGGACGTCGATGGTCGGGACCCGAGAGGGAAGTTCAGACACAACCAGAGTTTCCCACTCGTCAGCACGTTTCCCTCTGAAAGTCTTTGGCGGTTTTTTGGTTGTAAATCAAGTCATCGCTCTTGTCATCAAGTCCGGGAGGACAAACATTACGTTTCTATTTATTCAGTCGTGTAGAAGTCACTTTAATCCACAGAGACTTTCAGTGAATTCAGGTCCACGTCATTAAAGGAGCAGCTGGGAGTTGGTTAACCCTCCGGGTCGGTTGAGGACGTTGGGGATCGAAACCAGTAACTCTCCGCACACCATAGCAGTCACACCGGCCCCTCACTGTGGGGAGTGGTAAGATAAGATAAGATAAGATAAGACTTTATTAATCCCGAAGGAAATTCTTGTGCCAGAGGTTGCTCAGAAATAACAACATAAGAATAAAAACATTAGAATGATAAATGATAAGTGTTCAACAATAAACCCAAGAAACATTTAGCACAAAAATAAGTTAACTAGAGGAGAAAAGTTGGCAATGGTATTGAAATTTAATATTGCACAAGATGTTGAAGAGTTGAAGAGTACTACTGCACACAAACCCCCGGTGGAACACAAAGTGTTTCTTATGATTCTTGGTTTGTTTCAGTGAAACGCCGTCGGCATCGCGTCCCGACTCGCGAGCCTCAGACTCCTCAGCGTGAGACGAGAGGCGGGAGGACGGTAGTTCAGCCGCTCGGCTCTGGAAGTGTTCAGTGCTCGGTGTCGTCAGGAAGATGTGTTAAGATCAGCGGCTCGGCGTCGACGTCGGGATCCGAGGCCCCCGGACGGACACGTCTACGTCACTGAGGTAGGTGCGGATCTCTGTGCTTTTTAAGGCGTCCGTCGGGTGGACATTTATTTTGGTGCCCCTCCCTCCTTCACCCTGAAGACTGCGTTGTGTTGCAGAGGCGCCGTTGACTCCGTTCATCCTGACGCCGTCCTCACAGAACGAGACCGGATCACTCGGAGTGATTTGGCTTCACGCTGCTGTGCTGTCATCTGAGGCCAAGTAGAAATAAGCAGGGAGGGGAGGGAGGAGAGGAGAGGAGAGGAGAGGGGAGGAGAGGAGAGGAGAGGGGAGAGGAGAGGGAGGAGAGGGAGCGGAGAGGAGAGGAGAGAGAGGAGAGGAGGAGAGAGGAGGAGAGGGGGAGAGAGGAGAGGAGGAGAGAGGAGAGAGAGGAGGAGAGGAGGAGAGATGGGGAGGAGAGGAGGAGAGGAGGGAGAGGTAGAGGAGAGGAGAGGAAGAGGAGAGGAGAGGGAGGAGAGGGAGAGAGGAGGAGAGGAGAGGAGAGGAGAGGAGAGAGGAGGAGAGGAGGAGAGGGGAGGGAGGAGAGGGAGGAGAGGGGAGGAGGCGGGGGGGGGTGTGGAGGTGACGAACAAGAGTGAGTCCAGATTGTTCGTCAAACTGACAGCTTTCAGGCTTTCTTCTTCGACCAGAAAAAATACATGAGAAATTTTTTTTTGGCTCAATTTGAAAACAAGGGAATACAAATTTCCCCGAACACAACGATCCACGAGTCCAACAGTGTCGTCCGTGTCGTCCGTGACCGGAGATCGACCCGCCGACGACGCGGTTCCACTCCGCAGAGCCGCTAAGACGCTTAAAGACTCCATTAGCGGGACGTCACTTTAAGCGTTTCCCCCGGCGACGCTGAAGTTTGAATCGAGGTCAAACCGTGTTCATTTATTTCAGGGATTGTTGCCGCCTACAAGTGTTTCTCCTCGCAAACACAAATTATTAAGACGGCGCAGAACCCCCCGGTGCTGCTGATTAATATCAGAACGTAACGGTGCTTTGATAGCGAGCCGGGATGCTTTGCTCTCTCCTCTCAGAGAGACGCTCAGATGAGTACATCGCGTCTCCTCCCGGAGAACTCGCTATCATAGACCTAGACAGCATAGATCTGACGGGTAACAGAGGAGCTGCTCTCTAACATGAAGAACCTCCGTCCTTTGTTCTCTCCTGTTACAGCGAGAGACGGAGACAGAGGAAAGCAGACACAGACAGACAGATATAAATATATATATATAATATATATATATATATATATATAAATATATATAAAGAGAGACAATGAAATACAGACAGAGAGATATATGCAGAGAGAGAGCTTTACAATTCAATTTATTGTTCTCTTGTCGTGATTCTAATTCAGGTCAGAGCGTCTCCATCTCAACAGGAGTAGCGTCCGTAATGAACACCTCTCACCACCAGCCGGCGCCTCGAGTGTTGAGAGGTCTTCCCGCTCTTTAACCCCCGCCCCCCCCCCTCGTCCCACGGGGGCCATTTTGACTGCTGCCGTTGAACTCTGACCTCTGACCGCGCCCTGCTGTCAAATCGGGGGGCCAATAGAAAAGGTGGATTTCTTTGCCTCTTGGAGTCAACAGAGATACCTGCTCTGGATATCAGAGTGAAAGCAAGGATAGAATGTAAAGAATCTGAGAATACAGAAACGTATACTGGATACTGGACTGGATACTGGACTGGATACTGGACTCCATATACTGGATACCAAGAATCAACTGCTGGCTTCTGGAGAAAACCCGTCACCGCGTTGTCAGTTGAAGACGGCAACACGTACGTTCATTTCCTCTCCGAACGTCTGATTATGTCATGAAGTCAGGCGGCCGTCGGCGCTTGTTTCTCCCGCGACCGCCAAGTTAATCCCAAATGACGAACTTGTGCTACCGGAGTCTCGCTCTAATATCCTGCATTTGTTCCAAGAAAAGCGCACATGAGGTCTTCAGGATGCACCGGGACGCTCGTAAAGTCTGTAAAGTTGGTGTCAGTAAAGTTGGTGGAACGCGTGTTGTTCACTTCAAGGTGTTACGTGGCTGATAAAGGGTTTTTGGCGGGAAAACATAATCGTGTCTTGATCCCCACCTCGAGGAACACTTTCCATTCCACCAGGAAAGCGTTCTTCCCTCCTCCTCCTCCGACGGCGGCGGCGGCGGCGGCGGTGTCTTTCCGCGGGATGAGCGGCACTCTCCCTGAACCCAGGGTGTAATTATCACATCACCGCCGGCGTTCCTCGCTGATATTCCTTCTTGTTGTGTCGCGTTTTTCTGCCACATAAGCCTCGTTTGCCGCAGCAAAGCCAGCCCAGTGTGGTTTTTTTTGGGGGGGGGGGGTGGAAACGGGGGGAAACTGGGTTAGTCGTCAGCCAAAATCCCCGGCTCTTGACACTCTCTCTGAACCCGTCCTATTACCGGAGGATTACCGGGGAGGCGGCCATGTTGTCTTGACGAGGGAATAGAGCCCGGCATCTGAGCCGCGGATGATTGCATCGCTTCCCCGCTCGGTTTTAATTGCTCCAATATCAACTCGCCGGCTTTCAAGATGCGCCAAGCGGCGCGGCGGACGCCCAGAGAAGCCGTCTGCGCCGCGGCGTTCACGCCTCTAATCATATTGTGGAGGACCGGGAGACGGGGAAACACATCAGTTTTATGGTGCGGAAATAATGCGCTAATGCAGCGCTGCTTGGGTGGGGGGGGGGGGGGTGGGGGGGGGGGGGGGGGCGGCCGTACTTATTTATTTTAAGTATAAGAAAGAAGAAAAAAAACCCAGCAGAATACCCTTGTACCAATTTCACAGACGGCCGTGTGTAGCGCTGCGTATTTACATGACAGAACGCTTTCATTTGGTTTTTATGGACGCGGGTAAACATTAGCACCTCCGCCTCGCGGTTGAGACAACAGCAGCGAGACTCCTGGAATTTATTTAGTTTCTCACCGTGAATATTACTCACGAGATGCTGTGTGTGTGTGTGTGTGTGTGTAGCAGGACTATGTTATGTGAACTCCACGCGTCCTAATTCATTTCTATTGCCCATTAACGGGTGGAACCCACGCCGCGTGTTCAGAGGAACGCTCGGTTCTGCGCTCATCCTGTCTTTACTAATTACGCCGTTAGTGAGACGAGCGGCCGGTCCACGGCGGTACATTCTATTTCATCGGTAGATCTAGAAACTATTGCCGATAGCGATTAAAACACAAAGGACGCAAACACACGCAAACAAACTCCTGTGTAATCTGCCCTGTGATGTAAACACATGGAGACGCTTTACAACGAAAAACTAAAAGAAAGTATTGTTAATAAATATGATTCCTGATGATTCCCTGCGAGGGCGGTGGGACGTCGGTGCGGTTCAGCGTCCGCCTCGACCCTAAGCCGGCGGTCATTGATCGCGTCCTCGTTGAGCGCGAGCTGACTTGATCAGCGCTTCCTTGTTTCCTCGGCCCTCGTTCTGTAACGGCGTCGTCAATAATTCACCTCCGGCGTCCCCCAGGTGAGGGCTCCTCGCGCTCGTTAGCCCGATGCTAGGCGGAGGAGCGCATCTTTTATTTACGGCGTCAACCGTCAGCTTCCTGCTGCGCTCGGAGACGAGAGGAGAGCAGCGGCCTTCGGCCCGGACTTCTGGGGGGGGTGGGGGGGTCACGACCTTCAGGAACACCTTCAGTTCACCTCTGACCTCTCAGAGGATGCAGGGCGATGCATCCTGGATTTGGAGTTTTGCACATTTAGGATCGGATTTTAACGCAAAGCTTTGTGCTCTGTCGCTGGTCTCTTGCTCGCCCCCGGCTTCGTTCTTCAGTTTAAAGCTCAGGCGTGTCTCTCCGACCACACAACCACACGAGTCGTCTTCTGGATTCCGTTCAGTGAGGCAGCGTAGGGGCAGCATCTAGTCGTCCGCTGGCTCGATTGACGTCTCCGGTTCGATCCCCGGTGTCCTCCGGCTTAATCGTCCTCGAGCAGGAAGCTCAATCATGACCGAGATCTATAATAGAAGAGTCTGCTCTGTGACTAAATGTCGGCGTAATTACATCGTCATCATAGAGACGTCAAACCAGGCTGGACGTTTCATGTCAGGTGAAGTTAAAATAAAGCCGTTGAAATGTAATCATAATTATAATAATGCACTGGATTTATACAGAGCTTCGTCTCGAACAAAGATGCAACCTCATCTTCATCGTCACGAAACAAGGAATCTATTTTCGCCGAGTGGATTTTCATTTCACGAGGTGTGAAGTGGATTCTACAAGGTGTCTTGTGGCGCTCCCTCTCTAGGGTTGGGTCTGTTGTTTTTAAAATCTTGCGCCCCATCCATCCGGACCGGGCCCCGGCTCCTGTGTCCTGGCAGGGGCCCGACCCCGGAGACGGGGGTGCCGTCGGGGTCTCGTCGGCGGCCCCCGACCTGTTTTGTTATTCCTCAGCAGAGGCCGGACCAGATCAACCTTGGCAACCCCACCGCCGTGTCCGTGAGTTACGGGGGGGCCGGCGGCGGCGGCGGGGCGGCGGCGGACGGCGAGACGGCGCCGGCGGGGGGGTCGAGGGGCCAGACGAGGTTTTTTAGCGGCGCCGCTGACACAGAGGGCCCCGGCGGTGTTTACTCCGGTGGAATGATCCGGCCGTTTAGCCCAGCGGTTGGCGGCGGCGGCGGCGGTGGAGCAGACCGAGTAAACAGCGTTGCGACGGAGAAGTTGATCTGTTGATCGAGATCAACGGGCTGATGATGGGTTTGCGTGTCTCTCAGAGCTCCGGCGGGCGGCGGAGTGTTTATCTCCGAGATGGGAGGAGAAAATGGTGACAGGGCCGACGCACTGTTTAGCTTCCCGCCTGAGATGAGTCATTTGAGTCATTTTAATATCTTCACTTCATCTTCTCGTCTTTATTCTGGCGGTCCATCCTCCGAGCTAAAGTTTAAGAGCTTAGGAAGGTTCTCTAACTTTTACAAAATGGCTGCTCTCCGTGGGGGTCTTTAATCAGACCAATAAAGACCTCCTCGTCTCACTTATTCTCCGCTGGTTCCAAACCGCCCGGCCCACCCGACGCGGTTCCTTTGAACCCGGTTTGAAACCCCGCTCTACTTCCGCCCGCGTCCACATGTACGGACGCTAAGCGAGTCATTGTTTTGTGAGACTTTATAAAACCGCTAATCCCTTAATCTCCTCTTGTCACGCTCGCGCTCGCACGACGTCCCGCTGGCCGCCCGATAAACGGTTGGGAGACGCGGGAGTCGGGACGCCTTCAGGTGGTCGGCGAGATAATCTGCCGTCAGAAGACGAAAGAGCGGGATGGAAATTCCGTGGAATGTGAGGAGGCGGGTTCGCCGGCTGCGTTTTTTTTTTTTGCCGGGAACTCGACGAGGAGTCGGCGGGTGGAGATGACGGAGCCGTGTGTCGTTCCGTCTGCAGTGGAAGTGATTTAGCGTCTGAAGGAAGCCAACTCCTAAATTGCCCTAAAGACTCCGTTACTCCGCGGCCCAGCGGGGGACGACGACGGATGTGGCGCTGTCATCTCTTCTACCCTCTCTCACTTTGTCTCTCTCTCTCTCTCTCTCTCTGTTTCTCTCTTTATCACTGTCTGTCTCTCTCTCTCTCTCTCTCTCTGTTTCTCTCTTTATCACTGTCTGTCTCTCTCTCTCTCTCTCTCTCTCTCTCTCTCTCTCTCTGTTTCTCTCTTTATCACTGTCTGTCTCTGTCTCTGTCTCTGTCTCTCAGTCTCCCTCTATCACTGTGCTCTCTCTCCTTCTCTTCTCTCTCTCTATACGTCTCTCCTTCCTCTTCCTCTTTTTCCCCATCTCCTCCTCTCTCTCTCTCCTCCCACCCTCCCCCTCTCTCTCTCTCTCTCTCTCTCTCAACGTCGGTGTTCTTCGTCATGATTAAGGGACAGGGCAGACATTGCAGTAATGACAGAACAATAATGATTTATGCAGCCCTGTGGTAATGCAGCTCACCCTGTCTAACCCCCCCCACCCCCCACCACACTTTTTCCACCAAGCGGCCATCTTGGGGCGGAGGGGGGAACTAAAAGTGACTTTCCCGAAAAACATTTTCCTCGCTACTTTCCGTCGATACCTCCGTCGGTTCATCCGCGGTAATTCCGTCGGAGAACTTGCTGAACTCATTTCTGTCTGAATTATTACATTTCGTGGCCGTTGCTCAGGCAGTCAGATTAAGATTAACGATGTCCACCTTTGTTCAGGTATAAAGTTTGATGGCTGTCTTTAAATATTAGATGAGAGATGGTTAAGAGTTTAGGTGTTAGGTTAGAGATGGTTAGTTTAGGTGTTAGGTTAGAGATGGTTAGTTTAGGTGTTAGGTTAGAGATGGTTAGTTTAGGTGTTAGGTTAGAGATGGTTAGTTTAGGTGTTAGGTTAGAGATGGTTAGTTTAGGTGTTAGGTTAGAGATGGTTAGTTTAGGTGTTAGGTTAGAGATGGTTAGTTTAGGTGTTATGTTAGAGATGGTTAGTTTAGGTGTTAGGTTAGAGATGGTTAGTTTAGGTGTTAGGTTAGAGATGGTTAGTTTAGGTGTTAGGTTAGAGATGGTTAGTTTAGGTGTTAGGTTAGAGATGGTTAGTTTAGGTGTTAGGTTAGAGATGGTTAGTTTAGGTGTTAGGTTAGAGATGGTTAGTTTAGGTGTTAGGTTAGAGATGGTTAGTTTAGGTGTTAGGTTAGAGATGGTTAGTTTAGGTGTTAGGTTAGAGACGCCGCGCTTCATCCCCTCGACGCGGATCGTTTGATTCATCAGGTCTCGTTATTCTACGTTCTCCGCCGTCGAATATTACAGAAGAAGAGGATATGTTCTACGGAGTCGGGAAAGTTAGCGGGGCGACGGCGGCGGCCGCGCGGCTACCTTCACCTTCCCGGGGACGGAGGAGGATTCGCCCGCTGGCCAGCGTCCACTCGGCTCTCCACGCCGTTGACATCTGCCAAGAAGGAACAAGCTCGCTTACCCGCCCTCACGCTCCTCCCTCGGCGGCCAGTTTGAACCTCTCACAATGTAAAGAGATGGGATGGGTGGGCGGGGTGGAGTGGAGTGGAGTGGAGTGGAGTGGAGGAGCGGTGGGCGGAGGGGACGACGGCGGGGGTTTCCAGGCTGTTGCACCCCGTCTCTGTGTAGACGATGGGCTGTCAGACGGAGATGCACATCGGATGTACACAGTGGACGAGTGCTGGGGACACAGGCCATGCATCAAACTGCAGAGCCGCCCTCTCTCTCT
>PIJE02003221.1:17945-27994 GCA_002895965.2 Coryphaenoides rupestris | reverse complement strand
TCCGTCCCCGGGAAGGTGAAGGTAGCCGCGCGGCCGCCGCCGTCGCCCCGCTAACTTTCCCGACTCCGTAGAACATATCCTCTTCTTCTGTAATATTCGACGGCGGAGAACGTAGAATAACGAGAGCTGATGAATCAAACGATCCGCGTCGAGGGGATGAAGCGCGGCGTAAACAGGCTAATGTTTCGCCGCCGGTCCTCCTAAAGGAGATGTTTGCTCGCGCGGTTTTTGTTTCGGTTGTCGGCGGCGTGGCCCCCGAACGCCGAATTACCGACCGGTAAACAAGCCGGTAAACAAGCCGGTAAACAAGCCGGTTTTATGTTCCTGGCGCGCGAAAGTACAACCTTATACCTGAACAAAGGTGGACATCGTTAATCTTAATCTGAATGCCTAATCTAAACCCTCGGCTATTTCTGATGCATCATGGGTAACGGCCGCGAGAAGAGAGAAGCATCTCGCTGCACTAGACAGCCTCCTCCTCCTCCTCCTCCTCCTCTTCCTCCTCTTCCTCCTCTTCCTCCTCCTCATCCTCCTCCTCCCGACACCGGCAGCAGAGCGTCCCGCCGCAGGAGGAGCTGTTGCTGAATGATTTAAAGTCAGGTCTGCCGCTCTGACATCTCTCAGCTGCCCGGGTCGATACCGCTTCTGGAGGTCAGAGGTCAAACCGCGGCGGCTGCACCTCCGGGGGGGGCTACCAGAAGGAGAGAGGAGGAGAAGGGGAGCGAGGAGAGAGAGAGAGAGCTGGAGGAGAGAAAGATAGGAGGGTGAGGAGGTGGGGAGAGGAAGATGGAGACTTATAGAGATGGATCAACTGGGTGGTGAGAGGGAGGAATAAGATATGGAGAGATAGCGAGGTGATGCTGGGAGGGAAAAACCAGCAGGAGAGAGTGGTAGAGAGAGAGCCACAGAGAGAGAGAGAGAAGGTCGAAGAGAGAGAGAGAGAGACCGATACAGACAGAGAGACAGAGAGAGAGAGAGAGAGAGAGAGAGGTTCCACCAGACAAGCTCCTCCCTCCAGACTGACTCATATCGTTTCCTCCTCTTGTTTTGGTTTTCACTTTCTCGAGACTTCTGAGTGTTTTTTTCTCGCAGCTCAGACACCGAAGGAGAAAGGAAAAGTTCCGGATTCAGGGCGCTAATAATAATACGCTGTGAAAACTCCGGCTGGAAAGTTTCGAATGTAATAAGAAACGATCCATACTATCACAAACCAAATGTACAGAATCGTTCTCCCCGTCACTCATTCGTTCATTTTAGACTTAATGTGAGACCCAGACCTTGGTCATCTGAGACCAAGCAGACCTTGGACACGGTGAACCCCAGACCCGGGCCCCCAGACCTGTGCCCCCAGAACCGATGAGCTCAGAGACTCCTCGAGGCCGAGACTCCAGGCCCCAGACCCCATCACATTCTCAGATGGTCACTGACCTCCGCTGGTCCTTGACCTCCGGCAGGCCTTGACCTCCAGCGGATCGGAGACCACCAGGCTGACGTCGTCGTCCAGACCAAGTTTGGTCAGCCCAGCTCACCTTGGAACTGTGGACTTTAAGGGTCTGTCAAAAAGCTTCTAGTCTCTGGTGCTTCCTGCTTCTTCTGACTCGCTCCGCACCAGTCATCCTAACAATTATCCCGTCTCCCCAACTGTAAAGTAAATGTAAAGACGCTTTGTTTGTCTACTTATCAACTTATGAATGTTAAAGATGTTTTTAATCCCCGTGCAGCGGAGATCAAACAGGCGGGCGGATTAACGTCCGTTATCGTCTGACTACTGTCTGAAGGCGGCGAGGCGCGGAGTGCTCACAATGTCCCAACTTTACTTCTCCGCTAAAGTTTTAGCATAGAAATAAAAAGACTCGGGAGAGAAAAACAAGTTTATTGAATTGCTGGAGGGTTCTTTTTCTCCTTCTTGCGATTCATTTGCAGTTTGGCTCCAGTACACCGGCTAATCCCGCTCCTAAATTGACATAAAACCACACAAATCGCTTTCAGCCGCCCCCCCCCCTCCAGCCCCAACCCTCTTCCACTGCGCGGCGGTTGTCTTTGCTAGTTAGCGTAGCGTGCGCCTTATGAGGAGGCGCCCGTGTCATCCAAACAAAAGGAGGGCGAAGCTCGGAGACGAAGCGATCGATCGGCGCTCTAATACCTTTTATAGAGAGGACCTGTTTACCATGAAGAGCGGCCAAATCAGGAGCTGTCAATCAGCCGAACCGCTCAACGATTAGCGCCGGGTGCGTGGATGTGTTTGCACAGCGCATACTAACCTGAGTCGGTGTGTGCTTGCTTCATACTAATACTGCATATTGGATGTCCGAGGGTTTCTCTCTCTCTATTGTATTCATCTATTAACTCACATATTTGAGTTGGGCTCGATGACTCCTGCTAACTCCTTAGCGTCCGGACACACGGACTGGAGTCCGGCCGGTATCTCTGTCCGATAACACGGTCCGTGTTATCGGACAGAGATACCGGCCGGACTCCAGACTACAACCATTTATTATGTGGATGAGAGGTCATTTTGTCGTAGGGCACATCGGTGCCAGAACATTATGTATTATATATATATATATCTATATATTATATATATATATATATATATATTAGGGTTCTCACCGAACAATGTCATGGAGGTGTTGTGCCGGTGGCAGCGTTTAACATTTTAAAACAATGTTTATGGTCCGACGAGTGCCGCTGGGTTTTCACGGCGAGGCCTTCCAACGTAGCGCTCGCCGCGCGCCAGTCGAGCCACGCAGTGAAAAGGGCGCAACACGCGTTACGTCGGGAAGAGGACATTTTCCGGTCTTGTTCTGTGTTTTAATGTAACCGGTGGCTAAAGGACAGGCGCCGCTGTGATGTCTGACGAGGGTTTGGAGCAGGATCCTAGCGCGGCGGCGCAGGTGCGGCCCACTTATTTTCCAATAAAGAAACGCGGCTTTGAGCGTACGGAATATATTCAGAACTATCCAAGGTGGTCGGTGCACACGGTACATTGTGAAATGTTTCGGTGTAATTGCACCTCAGCACTCGTGCTATTCACGAGCATGAGTGCGATATTACATAATTAACAGCCTATTATTAGTAGCAGTTGGAGGTTTTTGATATCGGAGGAGGAGGAGGAGGAGGAAGAGAGAGAGGAGGAGGAGGAGGAGGAGATGGAAGACTTTGTTCGGAAAGAACAAAATAAAAACTGAATTGAACAATTTCTTAAAAGTTACAATTTTCAAGTGAATGTACACAGGCGGATGTTACGTGACGAAGGACACGGCGATACTGCAAATTAAAATGTTAGTGGCATCGGTAGAACAGGTTAGCCTTGAGCCCTGTACCGTTGCGATGTCTTTTCATGCTAGCATGCTAACAACAACAACAGAGAGCCTCTCTATTTGGCGGCCCGGAGGACGAGCAGCTGTCACTTTTTTTTTTTGCATTCGCTCCGTGGAGGTCAGGGGTCAGGGTCGAGGGTCACGCAGCGTTCACTAACTGGACAACCAGATGTCGATGTGCGCCGAACAACTGGCGGTGCGCTGCGCTACGCCCGCGCACCGCCGACTCCGCGGAGACCATTATTGGCACGGCCGGCGACGTTTCAACCGTGATGCTGTGATCTGCCTTCTGCTGATCCTGGAACACTGGCTTCTGGTTTAATAATTGATTGCGTTGTATTTGTTCAGTTAGCTCGTTCGCTATTTTGTCTGCTACGTTGGTTCTGATTTAATTGTCAATGAATTCAATTCAATTCAATTACGGATATGGGACCTTTGCGACTCGAGGCAGTCGAAGGTCGTGGTTCAATCCAGAACGTCCGCAGCCAACTTGAAGAGGCATCTTTTGAGCAAGACGCCCTCACCACTGCCTGCTCCTTAATGACCTGTAGTGTCTTTGTATTTATGTATTCTATGTATATGACTTTCTTTGGGCTGCTGTGTACGACCTTGACCGTGACCTTGTGGGTCGTTTCAGTCCTCGAGGTCTTCAGGTTGTCCTTTGGCCTCGGCTCTTCTCAGTCGCAGAATAGAATTCTGATTCCTACGGCGTTCTGCACGCCCTCGTGATTAGAAAGGCTGGAGTCGTTATCCTTTCATTCAGATTGAATGCTTTAGGTGTCCGCGGCCTCATCTGTGAGTCACTATTAGACCAAAGCATCTGATAAGAGACTCCTGAATGGATGGGGCTGATGGATTTTAACAAGGATTGGAAGTATATCAAAGTGCTGGTGGTGGTGAAGAGCTCTTATGCTCAATAACACCGAATATTTAGATTCACTCTTGGAATGGATGGAAGTGGAAGATTCCACGAGGACTTTTGTGATCCATCGTCTGTCTTGTTGTTTGTGATTCTTAACGGAGGACTGAAATGAGCAGAGCTCCCCTGGGACGTCCCCCTCCTAGCTTAGCCTCCGCGCGCTAATCGCTCGTCCGTCTTTAACGACGTGCGGCGGTCCGCCTCGCCGGTCGGGTTGGTTTATCTCTCTCGGGGGTCTTCGGCGCCCCGCACGCCGACCCAGGAAACCGGAAGCTAAAAGGGGGCGGAGCTACACCCTGTTTCCTGTTTCGTTACGGAGATATACATCGAGAGAATTGTGCGTTAGAGTAAATGAAGCTTACAAAAGGGAATTCAATTCAAAAACTGTAAATTCTACAGCGGCCGATCTAGACGGTGTTGATTTCAAACCTTCACAGACACTTTTTGAAAAGTTTACTACTGCCGGCCGAGTTTGTGTTCGCCAATTACCCGCGTACAGATCCCTGCCGCCAGCAACGTTATTGATCGACCGATAAATGTGATCAGAAAGAAAGTGAAACTCACCGCGTTCGCCCGGGTTGGAGCTTGTCTGCCCTCAGACCTTATATCTCCTGTTCTGATTCGTGAGGCAACACTTGAGAGGACTCTGGACTCGATCCCGACCCCGGGTTTGATTCTGAGGTGCGGTCCGGTGTGACTTATCTACTCCGTCTCTCCACCCGTCTCCTCCGGTCTGTCCCCGGGACATAAAGCCACAGCACACCCGGGGGAATATTTAAAATATATATTTATATTTGAAAGGAGACGTCGTTAAAGAGAGAGGAATGTTGCACCTTTTTCCCGACGAGGTGGAGAAGCTGTAGCCACGGGGACTGCATCTTCATGATTTACTTATGAGACTTTTATTGGACGTTTTTGAAAGATTTCATCATGGCGTCCTGTCTGCCCGTGTTGATTTACAGACGAGACTGAGGGAAGTCAACTCGTCCACAATATGAAAAAGGAATTCGGTGGTAAAATTTGTGCTTGTGGGGTTACAATAATTCCATATCTTTCTCCTTATAGTTCCGGTCTCAGCTATGGCCTGTGATGAGCTATCATACGTCTCATAAGTGGAATATTTATTTCATATTTAGGATAATTACAAAATAAGAGAAACTGAATCAACCACAAGTTCACTCACAGATCCCGTTCACGTGTTGCCATGAAGGGTTCCATTCTGGAAGCACGCGACCTTCGGATTCCCAAAGTGTTTTTGCTTCTGATTGGCCGACGTGTGTGAACCAATCAAACAGACACAGGGTTCGCCGCAGCATGGGACCGAAGTCTCCTCCGAAACGTCTTTCTCTCGGCTCACCCGGTGGCGACGGTGTTCCGCTCGCCAGCTAAAAAGGCACCGGGTTCGATCCCGCCCGGTCTTCAGTCCTGTGGGCTCCTAGAGCGTAGATGACCCCTGCCTGCTCCTTCATGCATCTGAACTCACCGTCGTCACTTTGGATAAAAGCGTCTCCTAGAAGACTGACTGAAAGGAAATGATTATCTAGCTTCTCTCCTCTCCGTGGGTTCAGGGAGTTCCACCAGAGATCTAACGTACATCTTTTTAAAAATAAAGTCCAATCCACCAATCATCTGCTTGACTGATGCTCAGACTTCTAAGTGATGGGGTTCAAAGTGTGTGGAGGGAGAGTGGGCAGCGTGGGTGGTGGTGGAGGTTGGTGGTGGTGGAGTGAGGAGGAGGTGCGGGGACGGAGGAGGAGGACACGGTCGTTTGAACAACATTTAAAAGCTAAAGAGCATTCTGCTGCAGCAGAACCGACAGAACCCACCTCCACCATCATCAGCACCACCGCCATCAGCTCCATCGCCTCCACCGCCGTCAGCTTCTTCATCGCCTCCACACCATCAGCTCCATCAGCGCCACACCACCCCGGCTCCCCAGCGCCACCACCAACCCCGTCGCCTCCACCGCCATCTTCCGCCTCCCCTATCAACTCCATCGCCAACCGCCTCCATCACCACCACCACTTCTCCTCTACGCTCCATCACCACCAACAGCTCCACCCACCACTACTTCCAGCGTGCACGATCACAACCTTAATCCCCCACCACCAACACCACCAGCACACACCACCACCAACCCATCGCCCACCACCGCCATCTCCACCCGCCATCCCCTCTCGTGGCGCAGTTGTTCAGATGTTCCGCCGTGTCACATCGACAACGATGCTCCGAGTTGCTAACTAAACCGTCGCTGTCCCTCGTTAAACATTAACGAGGCGAATCATCACACCGCACACTTCCTGTTTGTCGCGTACAAAAAAGCATCAGGCGTGTGTTCGGAGGGGGGAGGGGAGGTTGGGGAGGAGCCTGGTGCTCACAACGCCGCCGCTGCCGCCGCCGCCGCCGCCGACTGTATGATTAAAATTCTCTCTCTGTGGCTCAGAGGAGGCTTCAGCGGCAGACGCCACGCTCCGATATTCTCTTTCATGTCTCTGGAATAAAGATATCACAGCAAAAGCTCCGCAGCGAGCGGCCCAGATCCTTCCGGACGCTCCCCGATCCCCTCGGAGCGCGGCAGGATGCTTCGGTCGGGAGATGAAACGGGGAGGCGGGGAATAAAAGATGGAGACGTGTTGATGTGCGCGCCTCGCTCCTCGCTCGCTAATCAGCTGTGGACAAACACACACGCACACACACACACACACACACACGCCGGGGTTCACGGCAAGGTCGCGGCTCACTCGTGACTTCTGAGGGGAGGGGGGGGGATGGCTTCGTCATGAGAAGCCACCCGGGCTGATTGATCCGTGGTCCTTGTCCTCGTACGCTCGGCCCCAGAGCCACATCAAGAGCGTCGGCTGTCAGCGTCGCGGCGGATTCTCCCGGCTGGTGACGCGGCGGCGGTGAGAGACGCCGTCACCCGGGACCCTGATGAGGTCGTTAAGAAGATACGAGGCGAAACACTGTCTCTGTGTGTGTGTGTGTGTGTGTGTGTCTGTGGCTTTGTGTCTGTGTCTTTGTGTCTGTGTTTTGTTATGCGTGTGTGTGTGTGTGTGTGTGTGTGTGTGTGTGTGTGTGTGTGTGTGTGTGTGGCTTTGTGTCTGTGTCTTTGTGTCTGTGTCTTTGTTTATGCATGTGTGTGTGTGGTGTGTGTGTGTGTGTGTGTGTGTGTGTGTGTGTGCGTCAGCCTGTACCCGAGTGTCTCTCTGTCTGTCTCACCGACTGATCTGCTGTCGCCATGACGACCCTGCATGCACACCATAAAGAAACATCGCATGGAAGACTCACATTATTGTGAAGTCTGGTCGTGTTTAAGGGTTAGCCTTGGCTGTCCTGAGACACCCCACCCTCCTCTGTCTCTCTCTCTCTCTCTCTCTCTCTCTCTCTAACTCTCTCTCTCTCTGTATCTCTCTCTCTCTCTTACTCAATTCAATCTAATTAAAGGGGTGTTATTGGCAGGGGAAGTGGTCATATACATCGCCAAGGCACAAGGAACGTTGAATAAGAAACACAAATCTAAAGTATAATGAGAGGAATGCGCGTCTGTGTGTTGTTTGGATGAGCGGTCCTTGAGAAAAGCTGCAAGCTGAGATACCGAAGTTCTACGCCAGCGGCTTCAATACATCTCTCTGTGTGTGCGTGTGTGTGTGTTGTGTGTGTGTGTGTGTGTGGTGTGTGTTGTGTGTGAGAGTGTGTGTGTGTGTGAGTGTGTGTGTGTGAGTGTGTGTGTTGGTGTTGAGAGTGTGTTGTGTGTGTGTTGTGGTGTGAGAGTGTGTGTGTGGTGTGTTGTGTGTGTTGTGGTGTGTGTGTGACAGTGTGGGTAAGAGAGTGTGTGTGGTGAGAGTGTGTGTGTGTGACAATGTGTGTGTGTGTGTGTGAGTGTGTGTGTGTGTGACAGTGTGTGTGTGAGAGGTGTGTGTGTGTGTGTGTGAGAGTGTGTGTGTGTGTGTGAGAGGTGTGTGTGTGTGTGTGAGAGTGTGTGGTGTGTGACAGTGGTGGTTGTGTGTGAGAGTGTGTGTGGTGTGAGAGTGTGTGTGTGTGTGTGTGTGACTGTGTGTGTGTTGTGTGTGTGAGAGTGTGTGTGTGGTGTGTGAACAGTGTTGTGAGAGTGTGTGTGTGAGTGTGTGTGTGTGACATGTGTGTGTGTGAGTGTGTGTGTTAGAGTTGTGTGTGTGAGACACGTGTGTGGTGTGTGAGTGTGTGTGTGTGTGTGTGTGTGTGTGTGTGTGAGAGTGTGTGACAGTGTGTGTGTGGTGTGTGTGTGTGTGTGTGTGGTGTGTGTGTGACAGTGTGTGTGTGTGTGTGTGTGTGTGTGTGTGTGGTGATACCTGCTGCAGATGCCAGCTGGTGACTCCGGTCTGCAGTATTCTGCTCTCTGCTCGTCCTTCCCGCCCCGGAGGTGCGGTCGGTGGCTCGCCGGCGTTCTCTCGGTTCCGCGCCGGCGCTCCCGAGACGCGTCCGCTCGGCCGCCGACCGAGAGTGACGGCTAACTCCGGTGACATCTGGTGATTTGTGTAGCGCGGCGGCGGCGTTCTGTTGTTTTACACACGCGTGCAGACGCTCCTCAACACGTTCCCGCTTCCCATGAACCGGAAAAACAGCAGCAGGAGGAGGAGAGGTGAAGCTGGTCGTCCGTCGCCGCGCCGGCCACCGCATAACCCACGCCGACCGCCACCGTAACCCACGGCGACCGCCTCCGTAACCCACGGCGACCGCCTCCGCTAATTCTGACTCTCACAGTCGAGGAGGCCGGGGGGTGGGGGGGGGGGGGTAGGAGAGGGCGTGAGGGGGTTTGTGGGGGAGCGAGGGGGCTGAGGTGACAGGGTTAATAGATGACAGGCTGAATTAACTGGAATACCAACCTGACCAAGGGGCTTTGGAAGAGTAATTGCGGCCGATTACTCAACGCGGAATCTCCTCCCTCTCGCGCGGGAGCGGACTTAAATATTTCAAAGTGTTCGTTTAAAATATTTAACGGGGAAAAGTAAAAATATACGTCGGACAAATTCGCGTCAGACTTAAGTCAGACGATAGTCTCTGGTCTCACAGTCTGTGTGTGTGTTTTTCGCTTTCGGGAACGCGAGGGATTGTGCTCCGGTGGCTCCGTGGACGGCGGCGGCGGCCTCGTGGGCAGGGAACCGACGTGTCTGGATGGTAATGTGTTGTATTCCCCCGGGGGTGGGAACACAGAAGCCGCTGTGTTGACAAAGTAACCCGGGAAGCCGGTAGCGTGAGCGCAGGACGGGAGCGACGCGGCGTAGCCTCCGTTCTGCTGGCGGCGCGCCGGCCAGCTAGCGTTCTCCTCGCCCGCTGTGGAGGCGGAGAAAAACAAACCCGAACAAACCGGGGAGGAAAAAAATACGCATTTTTCTGAGGAAAGACTCGTCTGCTGCTGACCTCCTCCTCCTCCTCTTCCTCCAACACAACGGACGCAGACTCCCTCCGCTCCCCACCTCCACCACCGTGGTTCCCTCATCCCCGAGCTTCTCCCATCAACCCCATCGATTCTTCTGTACGCCTGCTCTGCTCTGTCTGTCTGTCTGTCTGTCTGTTCATCTGTCTGAATCCATCTAGCTCGCCCTCTATCTAGCTGTGTCTATTCATCTGTCTGTGTGTGTCTGTCTGTCTGTCCGTCTGTCTGTCTGTCTGTCTGTCATGCACAGCCGTCTATCTGTGTGTTTGTGTTTGTGTGCAAGAGTCCTACCAGCTCCTTAATTCATCCTGCATCTAAACCAGGAGTGTGGAACTCATTTGAGGTAACAGAACCCAATGCTAATTTAGCGCCGAGCTACCAAAACACCACAGAATAC
>PIJE02003220.1:5000-25000 GCA_002895965.2 Coryphaenoides rupestris | reverse complement strand
GTGTTCTCGTTGTCTGTGTTCTCGTTAGCTGTGTTCTCGTTAGCTGTGTTCTCGTTGTCTGTGTTCTCGTTAGCTGTGTTCTCGTTAGCTGTGTTCTCGTTAGCTGTGTTCTCGTTGTCTGTGTTCTCGTTGTCTGTGTTCTCGTTAGCTGTGTTCTCGTTAGCTGTGTTCTCGTTAGCTGTGTTCTCGTTGTCTGTGTTCTCGTTGTCTGTGTTCTCGTTAGCTGTGTTCTCGTTGTCTGTGTTCTCGTTGTCTGTGTTCTCGTTAGCTGTGTTCTCGTTGTCTGTGTTCTCGTTGTCTGTGTTCTCGTTAGCTGTGTTCTCGTTGTCTGTGTTCTCGTTGTCTGTGTTCTCGTTGTCTGTGTTCTCGTTAGCTGTGTTCTCGTTGTCTGTGTTCTCGTTGTCTGTGTTCTCGTTGTCTGTGTTCTCGTTAGCTGTGTTCTCGTTGTCTGTGTTCTCGTTGTCTGTGTTCTCGTTAGCTGTGTTCTCGTTGTCTGTGTTCTCGTTGTCTGTGTTCTCGTTAGCTGTGTTCTCGTTAGCTGTGTTCTCGTTAGCTGTGTTCTCGTTGTCTGTGTTCTCGTTAGCTGTGTTCTCGTTAGCTGTGTTCTCGTTAGCTGTGTTCTCGTTGTCTGTGTTCTCGTTAGCTGTGTTCTCGTTAGCTGTGTTCTCGTTGTCTGTGTTCTCGTTGTCTGTGTTCTCGTTGTCTGTGTTCTCGTTGTCTGTGTTCTCGTTAGCTGTGTTCTCGTTAGCTGTGTTCTCGTTGTCTGTGTTCTCGTTAGCTGTGTTCTCGTTGTCTGTGTTCTCGTTAGCTGTGTTCTCGTTAGCTGTGTTCTCGTTGTCTGTGTTCTCGTTGTCTGTGTTCTCGTTGTCTGTGTTCTCGTTGTCTGTGTTCTCGTTAGCTGTGTTCTCGTTAGCTGTGTTCTCGTTAGCTGTGTTCTCGTTAGCTGTGTTCTCGTTAGCTGTGTTCTCGTTGTCTGTGTTCTCATCGTCTGCGTTCAGAGTTGTGTTCCGGCGATGCTCGTGGTTCTTTGTGTTCCGCGCGTCGGCGGCGGCGGCGGCGGCGGCGGCGGGCGCTCGTTGCGTGGGCAGCACCTCTGCGCCGTGTGAGCGCTAAGTGCCACTCGAGGATGTTTTGTGGATTCGTCTTCTAAGTGCTTAACCCGGAGAGCCGCGGCGGTGGGGCCCGCGCTGGCCCTCGGCCCAGATAACCACCGGCGGCCGGCCGGCGGGAGGCAGAAATAGACTGGAGTGGACCAATCGGATCCACGTCTGCGTTGATTGAAGCCGCTGTGAATGGCGTCCTTTAGGAAGTCCGCCTCCGATACAAATATACATTTGAATCGAGTTAAAGAGCACGCATGGACTTTGTTTTGTTAACTTAATGGGACTTTAGGCGACTCCATGTGTGCTCGGTGACATTCCGTGGTTTTGGAACATCCCCTTATAACGCTATAAGTAGCCACCAGCTCCATATTAATGTACGACAAACTAATTCTTAATTAGGTTATGAGATTTAATTGGGCTAGATTCATAACTCGCATATTTTTACATTTGTAGGCCTCGGCACGGCCTGGTTTGCATAATTGATTTCTATTTTGAGTCTTCTCTCCACACCTACAAGTGTTTTGTTCACGAGAGGGAATGTTCTTGAGACGCCCTTTGCCAAGCGGTACACTTGATGACGGGGAACACACTTTGATTCAGAGCTTATCAGAACTCTGAAAGCCGGCGCGATCGCGGAGGGTTTTAGTGTCTCCGGCTTTATTGTGTGAAAGCGTTGGAGCGTCGTTCTAACTGCCGGTGAGTCAACAGAAGTAAACACTGATGAGCTGAGAGAGAAGAACACAACTCCTACACAACAGAAGGGGAACGCTTCGGTGTGGAGACTCTTTAGTGAACTCTAGTGGCTTCTGAAGGTATAGATATAGTAGAGTCATCCTCAGATACATTAAGATGTAACATAACATTAAGATGTTACATAACATTAAGATGTTACATAACATTAAGATGTAACATAACATTAAGATGTAACATAACATTAAGATGTTACATAACATTAAGATGTTACATAACATTAAGATGTAACATAACATTAAGATGTTACATAACATTAAGATGTTACATAACATTAAGATGTTACATAACATTAAGATGTTACATAACATTAAGATGTAACATAACATTAAGATGTTACATAACATTAAGATGTTAACATAACATTAAGATGTTACATAACATTAAGATGTTACATAACATTAAGATGTAACATAACATTAAGATGTTACATAACATTAAGATGTTACATAACATTAAGATGTTACATAACATTAAGATGTAACATAACATTAAGATGTTACATAACATTAAGATGTTACATAACATTAAGATGTAACATAACATTAAGATGTTACATAACATTAAGATGTAACATAACATTAAGATGTTACATAACATTAAGATGTAACATAACATTAAGATGTAACATAACATTAAGATGTTACATAACATTAAGATGTTACATAACATTAAGATGTTACATAACATTAAGATGTAACATAACATTAAGATGTTACATAACATTAAGATGTTACATAACATTAAGATGTTACATAACATTAAGATGTTACATAACATTAAGATGTTACATAACATTAAGATGTTTACTGCGACGCTGTATCATTTGATAGCGAGGGGATGTTCCAGAGGGACGGGCTCTGGCGCATGGAACCGCTCGGCCTGCTGAAATCCATATTGGAATACTTAATACTTAATACTTAATACTTAATACTTAATACTTAATCTATAAACAGAATCTAAATCCTCCGTTTTAACAGAGCAGACAGTGAGAGAGAGAGAGAGAGAGAGAGAGAGAGAGAGAGAGAGAAGAGAGAGAGAGAGAGAGAGAGAGAGAGAGAGGAGAGAGAGAGAGGAGAGAGGGGAGAGAGAGGAGAGAGAGAGAGAGAGAGAGAGAGAGAGAGAGAGAGAGAGAGAGAGAGAGAGAGAGAGAGAGAGAGAGAGAGAGAGAGAGAGAGGAGAGAGAGAGAGAGAGTGTGAGAGAGAGAGAGCGAGGGAGAGAGAAGGGATTTAAGCAGACACACATACATCTTCTTCTTCATCTTCTGATTTACAAATCTCAATCATGGAGAAAATATATTTAAATATAAAAACATTGTGTTCACGCAAAAGTCTTGACTTTTGAGACAGTTGGATGAATTAATCTGATCATGACGAGGGTACATACACACACACACACACACACACACACACACACACACGTGCGCGCATACATGTGTGTGTGTGCATACATGTGTGTGTGTGCATGTGTGTGTGTGTGCATACATGTGTGTGTGTGCATGTGTGTGTGTGCACGGCATGTGTGTGTGTGTGTGTGTGAGGTAACAGTAACACGATGACACCAATCCTTGAACAAGAGGTTCCAGCAGATGGCTCCAGACCTAACCCCCCACCCTCACACTCACCCTCACCCCCACCCTCCCTCCAGACCTCACCCCCCACCCTCACACTCACCCTCACCCCCACCCTCCCTCCAGACCTCACCCCCACCCTCACCACTCACCCTCACCCCTCACCCTCCCTCCACCTCACCCCCACCCTCCTCACCCTCACTCACCCCTCACCCTCCCTCACCTCCACCCCTCACCCTCACACTCACCCTCACCCCCACCCTCCCTCCAGACCTCACCCCCCACCCTCACACTCACCCTCACCCTCACCCTCCCTCACACCTCACCCCCACCCTCACCCTCCACCTCACCCTCACCCTCCCCTCACCTCACCCTCACCCTCACACTCACCCCTCCCCCCACCCTCACACTCAACCTCATCAATACTCGTTATCGATACTCGTTAACAGAGGTTCTGTAACGAGCCAGGACAGCGGACAGTGGTCAGACTGCGAGGAGATGGGGGGGCGAGAGAGAGAGAGAGAGAGAGAGAGAGAGAGAGAGAGAGAGAGAGAGAGAGAGAGAGAGAGAGAGAGAGAGAGAGAGAGAGAGAGAGAGAGAGAGAGAGAGAGAGAGAGAGAGAGCGAGCCCATGGGGGGTACATTTGTAAATTTGTCCAGAGGAGCACACGCCAGACGAGACCCTCAGAGATGCAGACAGCAGCTCCGGTAGACCGGGGGATCACGGGAGACAGATCGGCGGATGTGTTAGCATCGTAGCGTCTTATCGTCTTAGCATGTTAGCACGGCGAGCGAAGGGCCCGGGCTGCAGCTCCTCACGTGAGGCGACGAACGAACGAGAGTAGAAGAAGAAACACGAGAATCACGATAACTCAACAACCCAGACCCCAGGGGATACAACCACCACCCCATGTCTCCCGATGTCTCTCTCTCTCTCTCTCTCTCTCTCTCTCTCTCTTCTCTCTCTCTCTCTGTCTGTCTCTCTCTCTGTCTCTCTCGCTCTCTCAGCTTTGGTGGGCACTCAGACGGTTTGGGGGAGGGAGGGAGGGAGGGAGGAGAGAGACTGCTCGCTGCCTCCTGCATGCCGAGGGGCCGGGGGTCTCTGCCGGCGGCTGCATATGCTGCTCCCGCTGGATTACACTGATCCAACTTAATGCTTAAGACCGAGCAATCATTCATAACCACAGGAGCCACCATAGGCCCCGCCCCCCCGGCGCCATCTGGCACCGCGCGCTCTGCTAGCGATGCTGCTGCTGCTGCTGCTGCTGCTGCTGCTGCTGCTGCTGCTGCTGCTAGTGCTGCTGCTGCTGCTGCTGCTAGTGCTGCTGCTGCTGCTGCTAGTGCTGCTGCTGCTGCTGCTGCTGCTGCTGCTGCTGCTGCGGCTGCTGCTGCTGCTAGTGCTGCTGCTAGTGCTGCTGCTGCTGCTGCTGCTAGTGCTGCTGCTGCTGCTAGTGCTGCTGCTGCTGCTGCTGTAGTGCTGCTGCTGCTGCTGCTGTGCTTGGCTTAGTGCTGCTGCTGCTGCTGCTGCTGCTGCTGCTGCTAGTGCTGCTGCTGCTGCTGCTGCTGCTGCTGCTGCTGCTGTGCTGCTGCTGCTGCTGTTAGTGCTGCTGCTGCTGCTAGTGCTGCTGCTGCTGCTGCTGTTAGTGCTGCTGCTGCTAGTGCTGCTGCTGCTGCTGCTGCTGCTGCTGTGGGGAGGGTATTAACTTACTGGAAGATGGTGGTGGAGGAGGAGGTGGTGGAGGAGGTGATGGTGGTGGTGGTGGTGGTGGAGGTGGTGGTGGAGGAGGTGGTGATGGTGGAGGTGATGGTGGTGGTGGTGGAGGAGGAGGTGGTGGTGGAGGTGGATGTGGAGCTGGAGGTGGTGATGGTGGAGGTGATGGTGGTGGAGGTGGAGGTGTTGGAGGAGGTGGTGGTGGAGGTGGAGGTGGTGGTGGTGGTGGAGGTGGAGGTGGTGGAGGAGGTGGTGGTGGTGATGGTGGAGATGGTGGAGGAGGTGGTGGTGGAGGTGGTGGAGGTGGAGGTGGTGATGGTGGAGGTGATGGTAGTGGTGGTGGTGGAGGAGGTTGTGGTGGTGGAGGAGGTGGTGGTGGAGGTGGAGGTGGTGGTGGTGGTGGAGATGGAGGAGGTGGTAATAATTTGCTTTTGACCTAAATACAGCAGTCATGTGACCAGCATGCACACATCACTTCCTGTAGCTCAACAGGAAGCTGCCTGATCTAACCATATACCCCCCCTCCCCTCTCTTCCTCTTCCTCATCTTCCTCTTCCTCTTCCTCTTCTCATGTGTTTTTCTGACAGTTGACCCAGAGAGAGAGAGAGAGAGAGAGAGAGAGAGACCAGCCCATTGGACCCCGGTACTCGACCGCCCACAATAACTGCCACCCACTTCAGAAAGCCGTGCCTTCGACCGCCTCGTCGTTGATATTCGACGCTTTGTTTATTTATTAATGTATTTATTAATTTATTTATGCTTTATTTATTTTGTAATCATTTATATGTTTGTTTTATTACAGACTTTTTCTGTTATAACACACACACACACACACACACACTTTGTCGTGACTTTTCCATCGATGCCGTGGGGACCGTCCAACAAGCCGCTCTCTCCTTCTTGCGAGTAACAAATAAAAACCAGAGAGGAATAAATATAGATAACAAAATATACAGTGTATACAAAAAAGCAAACATGCAATTTTTACTTATTTCTACGTCTGTGTTTGTGTTTCTTCAGCCTGTGTTGGCGCGTCGCTTTCTATCCGAGAGACGCCCTCGTCACTCACTCTGTCCGTGTGGAAAACGTAGATCTCAGATCGCTTGACTCGCTTACCGCTTATTTTTGTAACAACCTCCCCGTTCCTGATGTCTATTTTTCTAAACGCTCAGCAGGAACCAGAACCCGACCCGACCCCCGTCTGGCACGTCCGCCACCTCACCGGACCGCCGGCGCGGAGGGCTCGGTCGCCCTCGTCTTGACCTTATGACCTAACGACCTAGCGAGACTAACGAGACCTAGCTGCTCTACCGGGGCTAAAGCCATACAGCCATACTGTCTTGGGTTTTGTACAACTTAATGCATAATGAAGGAAACCTCCTCATCAAGTGTCCACCACAGACTCCTCTTCCACCCCCCGGTGTCAGCGTTGATTCGCCACTACGAGCCGTTTGCACAATCTCCCACTTATGACATCACAAGTGTCCGTGTCCACCCAGACGTACGCCGGATAGATCAACCCACCGGCCTACCCGGTGGACTGTACCAAACCGGTAGACTGATCTATCCACCCTACACCCGGGTGGACACTCCCACTTGACGTGATGTCATAAGTGGGAGATTGTGAAACGACACCTGGTGGTGGAATAGGAGCCTTTAATATTTAGGCACCTGTTGTGGGTTTTAACGAATGCTAGTTTGATGTTCGGGGTATTTTCACATCGGTGAAGGAAATGTGAAGCTGTGTTCTCTACCTTAGTGTGCCCTGTATCTCCTGGCCGTACGTCCACACGTTTTAATTGTATTAATTGATTCTCTCAATGTGTTCCTGCATATCAAGGGAGTAAAGGGCATGAGTGTGTCTGTTTGTGTGTGTCTGTGAGTGTGTGTGTGGCCGTCGTGGGCGGAGGACGACTTTCGCTTCACACGCCGTTATCGTTTCCTTAAATCCACTTTCTGCACCTTTGTGGACGTGTGTGTGCCGTGGTTCCCCTCGTGTTCGCTGCCTTCCCTGTGCAAGCCTTTATCCCGAACCTTTCTAGTCCCAGACAAAAACATATATAGATACATATATATATTTTTATAATATTAGGTTAATCAGGTGCCGTCTGATTGACCACCGTTTTAAAAAAAAGAAGAAGAAGGAAGTTCTTCTCATCCTCAGACCAGCATCTCTGCTGTCGGACATTTTGAGGAGGACCCATCATTATTATGAACTGAAAATGCATGTTTTTCGACGAGACCTGTCTTCTGTATTTCATGATGTTGTGTTCTGCGGGCCCCGGGGTTCAGGGGGTCAGGGGTCGAGGGTTAGGGGTCGGGGGGTAGACAACCTGCTGTGAGTGTCTGAGGGCCATGAGTGCAACGCTGCCTCCGTCCATCACAAGTACCTTTTATCTTGTTGACATTGTGTCCCAGAGCAATGCTGCCAAATGAAGCCAAATCTGTGACGTTCTCTTCTGTGTGTAACTGACGTTGAACATGTTTAAAAATTAAAAGCTGACCCTTGTTCTGTGTGTGTTTCTGAATGGAGATCCTACTTGTTGCGTTGTGGATATATGACGCAGATCATAACCACGTAACACAATAAATAATAATGATCAATAAATAAACTAACCATTCAATACGAGGTGTCGTTGCGTTTCTGTGCCACACGGGGGCGCCATCCACCACTACACTGACGATGGACTGAAGTGATTGTTTATTATATGTTAATATATTATTATAATATATTAACAGTTGTAACATATTATATTAGATTATATAACAGTTATATATTATATTATAATATATTAACAGTTGTAATTATAATAATATATAATAATATATTAACAGTTGTAATATATTATATTAGATTATATAACAGTTATATATTATATTATAATATATTAACAGTTGTAATTATAATAATATATAATATATGAACAGTTGTAATTATAATAATATATAATAATATATTAACAGTTGTAATATTATATTAGATTATATAACAGTTATAATATATTATATTATAATATATTATATTATACTATACTATACATTAATTATATTATATTATGTTATATTAATTATATTATAATAGATTATATAACAGTTATATATTATATTATAATATATTAACAGTTGTAATTATAATAATATATAATAATATATTAACAGTTGTAATATTATATTAGATTATATAACAGTTATAATATATTATATTATAATATATTATACAACAGTTGTAATTATAATAATATATAATAATATATTAACAGTTGTAATTATAATAATATATTATATTATAACAGGAGACGTGTCTGAGTCTCAGCGCACCACCGCTGGAGGCCGCGGGGGGCGCTGCTGCTGCTGCTTTCCCGCCGAGGCCTGGGGGCGGGGCCTGTGGGGGGCGGGGTTTCCCGTCATGCACTTGGCCGATGTTGTTGCTTCCGGTTAGCGCTTTAGCGGTTAGCGGTTAGCCCCGCGGAGCTAACACGAGCTAACAACAACAACAAATACAAACAACAACAACAACAACGACACCACTGGACCGAGGAGGAGGAGGAGGAGGCGGAGGAGGTGAGACCGGCCGCTCCGAGCACCACATTTAAAAACTACACCCACTGTACCCACTACACCCACTGCACGACTACACCCACTGTACCCACTGCACGACTACACCCACTGTACCCACTACACCCACTGCACGACTACACCCACTACACCCACTGCACGACTACACCCACTACACCCACTGCACGACTACACCCACACCCACTACACGACTACACCCACTGCACCCACTGCACGACTACACCCACTACACCCACTGCACGACTACACCCACTGTACCCACTACACCCACTGCACGACTACACCCACTGCACGACTACACCCACTACACCCACTGCACGACTACACCCACTACACCCACTGCACGACTGTACCCACTACACCCACTGCACGACTACACCCACTACACCCACTGCACGACTACACCCACTGCACGACTACACCCACTGTACCCACTACACCCACTGCACGACTACACCCACTACACCCACTGCACGACTACACCCACTGTACCCACTACACCCACTGCACGACTACACCCACTACACCCACTGCACGACTACACCCACTACACCCACTGCACGACTACACCCACTACACCCACTGCACGACTACACCCACTACACCCACTGCACGACTACACCCACTACACCCACTGCACGACTACACCCACTGTACCCACTACACCCACTGCACGACTACATCCACTACACCCACTGCACGACGACATCCACTGTTATTGATGTGTCTATCACTGTATATCTACTGGACTAGTTGTATTATTATATTATTATCACAGCTGTATTACACTTCAATTATGCCAAATTGTCTTCGCTGTCTGAATATGTTATCTTGCCTATATATATTATATTTATATACTTTGAGTGTATATTTGTAAATCTGTTAGTTTATTTGTATTATTCTGTGTATTTCTCTATTGTTTTATTGTGTTGCTATGCAACCTGGCACAAGAATTTCCTTCAGGATTAATAAAGTTCTATCTTATCTTATCTTATCTTAGTTGTGTCTATTCAGTGGAAAAAGCACCAACAGTGGCGTCCGCTACAGTTCTTGTTATTATTATTATTAATCATCATCGTCCCTCTGATTAGAAGCACTTCATCTCCTCCACAAGTGCTCTTCTCTCTCTGGTATCCACAACACAGCCGGCTTGGTGTGGGTGTTGCTTCCGACCCATCACTTGTTGGGCTTGATTATGTATAATATAATTGGTTGGCTTTGGTTGGTTGGTTGGTTGGTTGGTTGGTTGGGTGGTTGCCATGTTCAGCGTGGCTTGGTGGGGGACTCGCTCCACCCCCCCCCCCCCCCCCACCCAAGCGACCACCATGGAAACCACCGCTAAGCACGCTCAACTCACCGCACGAGACAAGAGCTTCCTCTTGTTCTCTGCTTACAACAAACCGCAGAAGGAGAAGCAGTACTCCTGTCAACTCGCTCTCATGTCAGTCCAGGTTTACTTTCTGTTTTCATCGTCTTTGAAGAAATCTTTGGAATTACCGCTGATCTATTGTCACAGGGTGTTGTTTTTTGATCTTCGTTTCCCAGGGATGAGATGATGAACTCCTCTGCCCTCCTGGGCCAATCTGCACCTACACCCACTGCACACCGACTACACCCACTACACCCACTGCACGACTACACCCACTGTACCCACTACACCCACTGCACGACTACACCCACTGCACGACTACACCCACTACACCCACTGCACGACTACACCCACTACACCCACTGCACGACTACACCCACTGTACCCACTACACCCACTGCACGACTACATCCACTACACCCACTGCACGACGACATCCACTGTTATTGATGTGTCTATCACTGTATATCTACTTGACTAGTTGTATTATTATATTATTATCACAGCTGTATTACACTTCAATTATGCCAAATTGTCTTCGCTGTCTGAATATGTTATCTTGCCTATATATATATATTTATACTTTGAGGTACATTTGTAAATCTGTTAGTTTATTTGTATTATTCTGTTATTTCTCTATTGTTTTATTGTGTTGCTATGCAACCTGGCACAAGAATTTCCTTCAGGATTAATAAAGTTCTATCTTATCTTATCTTATTCTTAGTTGTGTCTATTCAGTGGAAAAAAGCACAACAGTGGCGTCCGCTACAGTTCTTGTTATTATTATTATTCATCATCGTCCCTTGATTAGAAGCACTTCATCTCCTCCACAAGTGCTCTTCTCTCTCTGGTATCCACAACACAGCCGGCTTGGTGTGGGTGTTGCTTCCGACCCATCACTTGTGGGCTTTGATTATGTATAATATAATTGGTTGGCTTTGGTTGGTTGGTTGGTTGGTTGGTTGGTTGGGTGGTTGCCATGTTCAGCGTGGCTTGGTGGGGGACTCGCTCCACCCCCCCCCCCACCCAAGCGACCACCATGGAAACCACGCTAAGCACGCTCAACTCACCGCACGAACAAGAGCTTCCTCTTGTTCTCTGCTTACAACAAACCGCAGAAGGAGAAGCAGTACTCCTGTCAACTCGCTCTCATGTCAGTCCAGGTTTACTTTCTGTTTCATCGTCTTTGAAGAAATCTTTGGAATTACCGCTGATCTATTGTCACAGGGTGTTGTTTTTTGATCTTCGTTTCCCAGGGATGAGATGATGAACTCCTCTGCCCTCCTGGGCCAATCTGCTGCCCCCCCTCCCTTCTCCAGCCTGGACCTGGGTCCCGGTCCGCTGGGTCCCGGTCCGCTGGGTCCGGGTCCCGGACCCCCAGCTGGGCCGGGGGGGTCGGAGACGGAGCTGCAGAAGATGCTGATCGACGAGAGGATGCGGTGTGAGAACCACAAGACCAACTACCAGACCCTGAAGGCGGAACACGCCAGGTGGGTGCCGGGGCCCTCGCTGGAGTCACACCCCCCCCACGGAGAGGGGGACGTGGCTCGTTTGCTTTGTGTCGTATAAGACAATAAGACATCCAACACGTTGATTCTGCTTACTTGTCCTGTGTCTGAGATGCAGTCACATCGCGGAGGTTTCTTGGTTGCACCTTTTAATAAATAATATTTGTGTGTGTGTGTGTCTGTGTCTCTCTGGGGCCCAGGCTGCAGGACGAGTTCTCCCGGGTCCAGGGGGACCTGCAGGGGCTCCTGGGGCCCGCCAGCTCCAGCAGGAGAAGCTGCAGCTGCTGCTGGCCGAGATGAGAGGAGAGCTCCTGGACAAGACCCGACAGCTGGAGGAGTGCCGGCTGCAGGTAACCTCCACCTCCACCACCTCTATCACCTCCACCATCACCTCTATCACCTCCTCCACCTCCATCACCTCCTCCTCCACCTCTACCACCACCTCCATCACCACCTCCACCATCACCACATCCTCCATCACCACCTCCACCTCTATCACCACCTCCATCACCACTCCTCCACCACCTCTATCACCACCTCCACCACCATCACCACATCCTCCACCTCCACCTCCATTGACAGTGGTTGTGTGTGTTTGCGTTGCCTAGGTGATTGAGAGTGGTTCTGTGTCTGTGTGCGTTGCCTAAGGTGATTGAGAGTGGTTCTGTGTGTGTTGCGTTGCCGAGGTGATTGAGAGTGGTTGTGTGTGTGTTGCGTTGCCTAGGTGATTGAGAGTGGTTCTGTGTGTGTGTTGCGTTGCCGAGGTGATTGAGAGTGGTTCTGTGTGGTGTGTTGCGTTGCCTAGGTGATTGAGATGGTTCTGTGTGTGTGTTTGCGTTTGCCTAGGTGATTGAAGAGTGTTCTGTGTGTGCTGTTGCGTTGCCTAGGTGATTGAGAGTGGTTCTTGTGTGTGTTGCGTTGCCTAGTGTGATTGAGTCTGTGTTGTGTTGCGTTGCCTAGGTGATTGAGAGTGGTTCTGTGTGTGTGTTGCGTTGCCTAGGTGATTGAGAGTGGTTCTGTGTGTGTGTTGCGTTGCCTAGGTGATTGAGAGTGGTTCTGTGTGTGTGTGCGTTGCCTAGGTGATTGAGAGTGGTTCTGTGTGTGTGTTGCGTTGCCTAGTGATTGAGAGTGGTTCTGTGTGTGTGTTCCGTTGCCTAGGTGATTGAGAGTGGTTCTGTGTGTGTGTTGCGTTTGCCTAGGTGATTGAGAGTGGTTCTGGTGTGTGTTGCGTTGCCTAGGTGATTGAGAGTGGTTCTGTGTGTGTGTTGCGTTGCCTAGGTGATTGAGAGTGGTTCTGTGTGTGTGTTGCGTTGCCGAGGTGATTGAGAGTGGTTCTGTGTGTGTGTTGCCGTTGCCTAGGTGATTGAGAGTGGTTCTGTGTGTGTGTTGCGTTGCCTAGGTGATTGAGAGTGGTTCTGTGTGTGTGTTGCGTTGCCTAGGTGATGACCCCCAGAGGCTGGATGTGCTGAGGGCTCAGCTCCAGCAGGAGATGGGAGGCTCCAGTCAGAGAGCGATTCAACAAGCTGGAGGAGGTCAGCCAGACATGTCTGTCTGTCTGCCTGTCTATTTGTCTGTCTGTCTGCCTGTCTGTCTGTCTGCCTGTCTGTCTGATCTTGGACTGGCTAGTTGTGTTTATGCGTAATCCTGCGTCCCCGTGTGTCAGGAGGCGGAGCGCTACCGGTCCAACTACAACAAGCTACGCTACGACTACACCCTCCTCAAGTCTCAGTCGGACCACCACACCCAGCAGACCACCGGCTGCTGGAGGAGAGGGGCCTGCACTTTGACGCAGAGGTCCTGTCTGTCTGTCTGCCTGTCTCTCTCTCTGTCTGCCTGTCTGTCTGTCTGTCTGTCTGTCTGCCTGTCTGTCTCGCCGGCTCTCTCTCTGTCTGTCTGTCTGCCTCTCTGCCTGTCTGTCTGTCTGCCTGTCTCTCTCTCTCTCTCTCTCTGTCTGTCTGCCTCTCTGCCTGTCTGTCTCTCTGCCTGCCTGCCTGTCTCTCTGCCTGCCTGCCTGCCTGCCTGCCTGTCTGTCTCTCTCTCTGTCTGTCTGTCTCTCTCTCTCTCTCTCTCTGCCTGTCTGTCTGCCTACCTACCTGTCTGTCTGTGTGTATTAGACTCCTCCCGTCATTCTGAATCTCCTCCCCCTGGTCCTCCGGCCCCTGCCCAGCTCTCCCGGCTGGAGCGGGAGAAGGAGGCTCTGGCGGCCCAGTACCAGTCCTCGGACCCGGGCCGGGACGCGCGGCGCGTGGAGGCCCTGCTGCGCGACAAGGCCCAGCTCCACCTGCGGCTGAAGGGCCTGCAGGCGGAGGTGACGGAGCTGCGCGCCCGGAGCGACGACTCGGGCCAGCAGGCGGAGAGCGTCCAGCGCAGCCAGCTCCGTCAGCTGGCCGACGGCCAGGCCGCCCTCAAGGCCCTGGAGGTGAGCGGTGGGGCAGGCCCTCTGATTGACTGGGGGCCGGGAGGGACACGTTGTGATTGGCTAGTGACTCGTTGCTTCATGGGCTAATTAATTAATTGCTGAGTTCATTGGCCGTTTGTTAGCTATTCCTGATTGGCTGTTGGCTGAGGAGGGCGACTGATTGACTGATTGTGATATTGTGATCGTTGTCGACTGTGGGTGGGTGATGATTGGGCCGCTGGTTGTGATTGGGCGACTGGTTGTGCTTGCAGGCGGAGCGTCAGTCCGCGCGGCTGCAGGTAGATCGCGTGGAGGCGGAGCTACGTCTCGCCCACGAGCAGAACACGCAGCTGACGGGGCGCCTGCACAAGGCCGAGCGGGAGGTCAACGCCCTCACCGGCCAGGTACGCTCGCCTCTGACCTCTCACCTCTGACCTCATCATGTCATCAGTGTCTGTCTGTCTCTCTCAGTTAAATGCTCCACCTCCACCTGTGTCGTGTCTCCGCAGGTGGAGAGCATGAGACACGCCCACAAGCTGGACCTGGCCAACGTGCGTCTGGAGTCGACGCGCTGCAGGGCCGAGGCCGAGCGAGAGAGAGACGCTCTGCAGGACGCCCTGGAGGGTAGGACACCTCTCTCTCTGTCTCTCTCTCTCTCTCTCTGTCTCTCTGTCTCTCTGTCTCTCTCTGTCTCTCTCTCTCTGTTTGCAAATACAAATTAAATGTTTGGATCCCAACTGGTTGTGCAAAGATTTAAAGCAAGACTTTGCCGACCCCCCCCCCCCCCCCCTTCCTCCTCCTCCTCCTCCTCCTCCTCCTCCTCCTCCTCCTCCTCCTCCTCCAGCCCTGCAGACGGACGTGGAGGTGCTCCGCGCCGGGGCCCAGAGACAGAAGGAGGCGCTGGTGGAGAAGGAGAGGGAGGCGGTGCGGAGGGTGCAGGCAGCCCGCGAGGAGGAGATCCACAAGATGGCCGCGTTGCACGAGGAGAAGTAAAGATGGAGACCTCACACACACACACACAGTCTCTGTCTCTCACTCACTCTCTCTCACTCACTCACACACACTCTCTCACTCTCTCACTCACTCGCACTCTCTCACTCTCTCACACACACTCTGTCTCTGTCTCACTCACTCACTCACTCACTCGCCAGGCTGGAGGCGGAGTCTCGCCTGGCCGAGCTGGAGCAGCAGAGGGCGCTGCAGGACACCGCCGGCCACGCCCACCGCGAGGAGTGGGAGGAGCGTCTCCGTGGCGCCCAGCTGGGGGAGGAGTCGGCTCGCAAGGAGCTGCACGGCCTCAGGTGATAAACAGCCCCGCACAGACGGTCGGCAAGGCAGGAGTGATTGGTCGATCGATTGATTGATCGAGTGATTGATCTCCTCAGGGCCCGCACGCAGCAGCAGAGCAGCCGGCTGGAGGAGCTGGAGAGGAGGTCGGCGGACATGGAGGAGCTGCAGCAGGTAGAGGAGCCAGGAGACGCTCCCCTCCCCTCCCTCACCTCCCTCTCTCCCCTCCCCTCCCCTCCCCTCACCTCCCTCTCTCACCGCTCGCCCTGATGTGTTGACCCCTGACCCCCCCCCCCTGCAGCAGCACCAGGAGCTGGCCGCCCGCCACGCCGCCCGGGACCACGCCGAGGCCCGGCTCCGGCTGGACCACCAGCAGCTTCAGGAGGACCAGGAGGTGCTGAGGGCGGAGCTGAGGACGGCGCGCTGCCAGGCGGAGAGGAGCCAGCAGGACACCGAGAGGTGGGCCAGGGTTCTAGGGCCAGGGTCAAAGGTTATGTGGCTGGTTCTAGGGCTAGGGTCAAAGGTTAGGTGGCTGGTTCTAGGGCTATGGTGAAAGGTTATGTGGCTGGTTCTAGGGCCAGGGTTAAAGGTTAGGTTGTTGGTTCTTGGGCTAGAGTCAGAGGTCAAAGGTTATGTGGCTGGTTCTAGGGCCAGGTTTAAAGGTTAGGTTGTTGGTTCTTGGGCTAGAGTCAGAGGTCAAAGGTTAGGTGGCTGGTTCTAGGGCTAGGGTCAAAGGTTATGTTGTTGGTTCTAGGGCCAGGGTTAAAGGTTAGGTTGTTGGTTCTAGGGCTAGGGCTAAAAGTTAGATTGTTGGTTCTAGGGCTAGGGTCAAAGGTTACGTGGCTGGCGTTGGGGGCCAGGGTTAAAGGTCACGTTGCCCCCATCCTCCCCAGACTCTTGGAGGAGCGCAGCGTGCGGTGGCTTGAGGAGAAGCACGTCCTGCAGGAGAACGGCCAGCAGCTGCGGCACAAGTACGGCCAGGCCAAGGAGAGGCTGCAGAGGGCCGCCTCCGCCCAGAAGAAGGTACCCGCCCACACACACACACACACACACACACACACACACAACACACACACACACACACACACACACACACACACACACCGCCCCGCCCCCTCAGGTGTGTCTTCGTCCCTAACGATGTGTACGTCCTCCACCTCCTCGTCCCGTCAGAGGCGGGCGCAGACGGAGTCGCGGGAGCAGCGGCTGCAGCAGAAGATCCAGCTGTTGGAGGCAAAGACTGAGCACCTGGAGCTGGAGAGACGCGCCGCCGACAGGTGAGCCGCCGCCGGGGTCGAGGGGTCGAGGCCTCGCCGTGCCAAACGCCGCCGCCAAACGCCGCCGCCAAACGCCAAATCTAAACCTTTAACCCCCGACGCCTCCGTCCCCCAGCCGGCACCCCGTCCACTCCGAGGAGCACGCCAATCTCAACCGGCGGCACCGGGAGCTGCAGCGGCGCCACGGCGAGTTCCGCCACCTCCTATTGGGCCGCCACGCGCCACCCGCCACCGGCTCCTCCTCCTTCCCGCCCTCCTCCTCCTCGCACCTCCCCCCGGGACACTACGCCGCCGCCGCCGCCGCTGAAACCTCAGTCCAGGCGTTCGACTCGGAGGTCTCTCAGCTCCGTCGCCGCCTGGATGAGCTGGAGAACGTCCAGCTGCACCAGATGGATGAGCTCGGGGGGGGGCCCTCGACACTGACCCCTGACCTCTGACCCGCCGCACGGTCGCCTGACCTCGTGACCCCAGTAAGCGGCGTCGATAGGGGGCGTCGGCATGACGAGGAATAGCGATAGATGAGATATTGACGATGAGGTCGACAGTATTGCTGTACAAAAACATATCGGATGTTTATCAAGGTTATACTCAGGTGCTGTCGCTGCGTCCGCGATGTGAGATGTTAACATGACGTGTGAGATGTTAACATGACGTGTGAGATGTTAACATGACGTGTGAGATGTTAACATGACGTGTGAGATGTTAACGTGACGTGTGAGATGTTAACATGACGTGTGAGATGTTAACATGACGTGTGAGATGTTAACATGACGTGTGAGATGTTAACATGACGTGTGAGATGTTAACATGATGTGTGAGATGTTAACATGACGTGTGAGATGTTAACGTGACGTGTGAGATGTTAACATGACGTGTGAGATGTTAACATGGATGTGTGAGATGTTAACATGATGTGGGTGTAACGATGTTAAGTGATGTGTGAGATGTTAACATTGATGTGTTGCAGTATGTTAACTGATGTGTGGATGTTAACGTATGTGTGAGATGTTAACATGACGTGTGAGATGTTAACGGGACTGTGAATTTAACGTGACGTGTGAGATGTTAACATGACGTGTGAGATGTTAACGTGCGTGTGAGACGTACACTGGACGTGTGAGATGTACACTGTGACGTGTGAGATGTTAACATGACGTGTGAGATGTTAACATGACGTGTGAGATGTTAACATGACGTGTGAGATGTTAACATGACGTGTGAGATGTTAACATGACGTGTGAGATGTTAACATGACGTGTGAGATGTTAACATGACGTGTGAGATGTTAACATGACGTGTGAGATGTTAACATGACGTGTGAGATGTTAACGTGACGTGTGAGATGTTAACGTGACGTGTGAGATGTTAACGTGACGTGTGAGATGTTAACGTGACGTGTGAGATGTTAACATGACGTGTGAGATGTTAACGTGACGTGTGAGATGTTAACATGACGTGTGAGATGTTAACGTGACGTGTGAGATGTTAACATGACGTGTGAGATGTTAACATGACGTGTGAGATGTTAACATGACGTGTGAGATGTTAACATGACGTGTGAGATGTTAACATGATGTGTGAGATGTTAACATGATGTGTGAGATGTTAACATGATGTGTGAGATGTTAACATGACGTGTGAGATGTTAACATGACGTGTGAGATGTTAACATGACGTGTGAGATGTTAACATGACGTGTGAGATGTTAACATGACGTGTGAGATGTTAACATGATGTGTGAGATGTTAACATGACGTGTGAGATGTTAACGTGACGTGTGAGATGTTAACATGACGTGTGAGATGTTAACATGACGTGTGAGATGTTAACGTGACGTGTGAGATGTTAACATGACGTGTGAGATGTTAACATGACGTGTGAGATGTTAACATGACGTGTGAGATGTTAACATGACGTGTGAGATGTTAACATGACGTGTGAGATGTTAACATGACGTGTGAGATGTTAACATGATGTGTGAGATGTTAACATGATGTGTGAGATGTTAACATGATGTGTGAGATGTTAACATGACGTGTGAGATGTTAACATGACGTGTGAGATGTTAACATGACGTGTGAGATGTTAACATGACGTGTGAGATGTTAACGTGATGTGTGAGATGTTAACGTGACGTGTGAGATGTTAACATGACGTATGAGATGTGAACATTGACGTGTGAGATGTTAACATGATGTGTGAGATCTTAACATGACGTGTGAGATGTTAACGTGACGTGTGAGATCTTAACATGACGAGAGACACGCTCTGTCCTGCACATCGTCTTCATACGTGACTCTTTGTTGTAAAAACTGTTAAAAACATTTTTTACAATTTGTTTTTATTTTCTAAACTGTTCATAAAAACTTTAATAAAAATACTGTTTTGAAATGAGCTGCAGTCTCGATGTTCTATCTTCTATAAAGGTGGCAACATATAAAACATGTTGAACTGGTATACTGGTATAGAAGCTCCTCCGAGAGCACAACTGAGTTAAAGTTCATGTTGGGTTGTGAGGTAAAGGGGGCGGGGCGGAGGAGGGGGGTGGGGTGGGGCGGGGGGGGCCGGGGTCAGTCCCAGGAGCATCCATTCTTCTCGCCGTCGAAGATGTTCTTGACGTCTCGCAGTCGCTCCTTCAGGCCATCGGGGGCGCCGTCGCGCTCCAGCTTCCGCTCGATCTGCGTGGCGAGCGAGGAGGTGGCAACCGTGGCAAAAAAAAACCACAAGACGTCAGCTGACAGGACGTGTGGAGCGCTAACCGCCGGCGTCTGCAGCCGACAGCCGCAAAAGAGGTTAGATTTTAGAGATTTGAACGATGGAAATGGTTCCTTACCGGCGTGAAGTACTGATGAATAAACTTGTACAGCTCCCTGATGGCGGCGGCTTCGTTGAATTCGCTCTCGTGTTTCTGTAATGCACAGAAAACGCGTGAAAACACCCACGACCTGAACGGAACGGAGCGGAGCGGAACGGACAAACCCCCAAAAAAGTACCTTTGACTCTTGGAGCAGGAAGTCGGCGAATTCTGCGGCGGCGATCGGCTGCTGCTCCCGGATGCTCTTGTAGTACGCCCTCACTTCCTGCTTGAACTGTGGGACGTCTTTGGCGTACAGGAGCTTGTTGGTGGGCGCGTGCTGGAACAGAGTCGGGAGACGGGCTTCAGTACGACACCAACCCCCGACTCACCGCGTTAGGGTCAGGGTCAGGGTCAGGGTTAGGGTCACCTTGCCCAGCTGGGTGTCGGACAGCGAGAAGGAGTCCATGAAGGCCTGGGCCACCACCGACAGGCAGCCGTCCACGTGCGGCGACTTCTCCACGTCGAACACAAACTGGGGGTTCTTCAGAATGTTCACCCAGAAGCGCAGGGGCAGACTGGACACACGAGGAGGTCAAGGGTCAAGCATCGCGAGCGGGCAAACAAATCCGGGCGGCCTCTCGCCGGGCTGCATTG